>ML281207.1:0-23136 GCA_005239495.1 Nicotiana undulata | reverse complement strand
GTGCGTCCAAGACCACGGGGCCGTCCGTGGCGCTAGGCGTTGGGAGGCTTGCTAGGACGCCACCGAGCGCGTCTAAGGGGTCATGGGGCATGGCTGCAAAGCCGCCCATGACATACATACGCATTTTGAAGGCATTTATGCATATTTAAAATATATAGGAAAAATTGGGTATCAACAACTGCCCCTCTTTACCCGGGAAAGATGAAAGAGTTGTCGGGTAAAGACATGATGGTCAATTTTGACCGAGCGAGGCGACTTGAAAAGATTTAGGCCGCACCCTGATTTCTGAGTTACCTACATATCCTTGGTTTTACAGGAATCAGGCCGTATGTAGTTCAGGAGTCATCGGCGAAGTATACCGATGAAGGTTTACAAGAACGGACGCAAAGTATAGGGTTAGGTGAACAAACGGCTTACGGGGTAGTTTGGGAGAACTGAAGCACGACCGCTCCTGTTAGGAGTCTTGTTGTTTGCCGGATTTCTTGCAAATAAAAAATGCGAGCATATATCGTGCGTAATTAAAACATGATGCAAATTCCCGTTGGACCATGAATGTTGTCTTTGGACGGTTAAGGATGACGTCCTTAGACCATGATGTCATGTGCCGTGAATTGCTTGATGCAGGATTCGCAGGCCATGAAATGATGTTCTCGGTCCATGAGGGTGGTGCCTCCGAACCATGACTCCTTTGAATAATGATATGCAAAATGATAAAAAGAGATCCTCAGGCCATGACATGGTGTTCTCGGGTTATGAAGATGGTGCCTCCGAATGATGACGCCTTTGGATAGGTTGGCGATATTTCAGCTCATGAAGATGCAATAGTATGATGCTAACAAGACAGAGCTTAGTCTTGCGAGTTAAAGGGCAGAGCTTAGCCCGAAAGGAAAGCGAAGTAAATAGTGCTTGAGACAGTGGTTTTTTTTAAAAAGTAAATTGGAGGCAGCGTTTAGACTTGGAAGGCAGAATAGTAGCCTTATGAAAATGTAGATGGAGGTAGAGCTTAACCTCGAAAGGCAGAATGGTATCCTTATGCAAGAATGTAGATGCAAGTGGAGACAGCATTTAGTCTCGGAAGGCAGAAAGGTAGCCTTATGCAAGTTGGAAGGCAGAATAGTAGCCTTATGCAATGCAGATGGAGACAATGTTTAGTCTCGGAAGGCAGAAAGGTAGCCCTATGCAAATGCAGGTGGAGGTAGAGCTTTAACCTCGGAAGGCTGAAAGGTAGCCTTATGCATGAATAAAATGACAGTAGGAATTCTTAGCTGATAGCAGATTGCAGCATTGTGAGTGTTGTGACTACGGAGCATTATTTGTATTGATAGTGGACGCCGACAAGTGTGATGGTTTGAGAATTGTGATTCTGAACATGTTCGTTCTTTGTGTGGACATCGAACTTTGGCATTTGCAATTGTGATGAAATTTGAGACTTCTCTGCATCTTTGTTCTTTGTGCCTGCATCCAAAGAAAAGTCGTGAGTTTTGTAAAGGGGGAAGGTTAGTTCGTATCCCTGCTGGATTTGCTTGACTCGTTCGACTTAATGGTACTGTCTGTATCATTGGGGTAGCATTTGCTAAACAAGCTGTTTCAAGAATAAGTATCCATGATTTTGTAAAAGTATAACATAAACATATAATCTAAAATAGTTTTAGATGAACCGGCGACCGTGACACGGTTCGAGACATTGCAACCTCTCCTGCTACGGAATTTTGAGGGTCCTCCTCAAAATTCTGCCCCAGTTTGTTGGGTGAATGCTTCTGACTGTTGCTCGTGCGGCGATCGGCTGAACTTGCTTCAGAATTATGAGGGTCCTCCTCAAAATTCTGCCGCAGTTTCCAATTGCGGGGGAAAAAGAAATTTTTATTGAATTGTGACCAAACCCATATGGCTGCCTACGTATCCCCTCTTAAACGGGAATCGGGCCAGGCGTAGTTCAATTTACAACATTGATAAAAGCATAAAGATTACACATAGTAGCGCTTGACTGCATCTGAATTGATTGGGCTTGGCCAGACTTCTCCGTCCATTTCTGCAAGTATAAGTGCTCCTCCTGTCAGCACTCGGTGAACCATGTATGGACCTTGCTAGTTGGGGGAGAATTTCCCTTTGGCTTCACCTTGATGTGTAAAGATCTTATTTAGTACCAGCTGCCCTGGTGTGAACTGTCTCGGCTTGACTTTCTTTTTGAAGGCTCTGTCATTTTATTCTGATAGAGTTGACCATGACAGACTGCATTCATTCTTTTTTCGTCTATGAGGGCTAGTTTCTCATAACGGCTCTTTACCCATTCTGCGTCGTTGAGCTCAGCTTCTTGTATAATTCTTAAGGATGGAATTTCAACTTCAACGGGAATGACGGCTTCTGTGCCATAAACTAGCATATAAGGCGTTGCCCCGGTTGATGTGCGGACTGTGGTGCAATATCCCAATAGAGCAAATGATAACTTTTCATGCCACTGTTTGTGCTTTTCTATCATCTTCCTTAATATCTTCTTGATATTCTTATTGGCGGCTTCTACTGTTCATTCATTTGAGGTCTATAGGTTGTAGAGTTCTTGTGCCTGATTTTGAAAGTTTCACACATGGCTTTCATCAAGTCGCTGTTGAGATTGGAACCATTGTCGGTGATGATTGACTCTGGAATCCCGAACCGATAAACAATGTGGTCGCAGACAAAGTCGGCCACCACTTTCTTAGTAACTGCTTTGTAGGAGGCTGCTTCGACCCATTTAGTGAAGTAATCAATGGCTACCAGAATGAACCTGTGCCCGTTGGAGGCGGCAGGATCGATTGGTCCAATAACATCCATGCCCTAGGCAGAAAACGGCCAGGGTGAGCTTGTCGCATGGAGCTCGTTTGGGGGTACCTTTATCATATCTGCGTGTATCTGACAGCGGTGGCATTTCCGGACGTACTGGATGCAGTCCGTTTCCATGTTCATCCAAAAGTAACCAGCTCGGAGTATCTTCTTTGCCAGAACAAAACCGTTCATATGTGGACCGCAGGTCCCAGCATGAATTTCCTCTAGTAGTTTTGGTGCTTCTTTTGCGTCGACACACCTTAATAATCCCAAATCGGGAGTTCTCCTATACAAGATTCCTCCATTGTGAAAGAAATTGTTGGATAGTCTTCGAAGTATGCGTTTCTGAGTGGGATTCGCAAGCTCTGGGTAATCTCCTTTTTCAAAATACTCCTTGATGTCATGAAATCAAGGATTTCCGTCCCCTTCCTCTTCAACATGGGCACAGTAAGCCAGCTGATTATGGATCTTTACTGGAATAGGATCAATGAAGTTCTTGTCCGGGTGCTGGATCATTGAGGACAAAGTAGCCAATGCATCGGCGAACTCATTTTGAATTCTGGGAACATGCCGGAATTCTGTTTTCGTGAACCTCTTCCTTAATTCTCGTACGTGGTGCAGATACGGAAGTATCTTGGAATTCTTGGTTGCCCATTCTCCTTGTACCTGATGTACCAGTAAATCCGAGTCACTAATCACTAACAGCTCCTGGACCTTCATGTCAATGTCCATGTTGAGCCCTAAGATACAGGCTTCATACTCTACCATATTGTTGGTGCAGGGGAACCTGAGCTTGGAAGATACCGGATAATGCTGGCCGGTTTCTGATATTAAGACTGCTCCAATGCCAACTCCTTTGAAGTTTGCTACTCCGTTGAAGAACATCCTCCAACTGTCATAGGATTCTGCAATGTCTTCTCCTATGAATGATACCTCCTCATCGGGAAAATACGTCTTCAGGGGTTCGTATTCTCCGTCCACGGGATTCTCAGCAAGATGGTCTGCCAATGCTTGTCCCTTAACTTCTTTCGGAGTCACATAGACAATGACGAACTCACTCAACAGGATTTTCCACTTGGCCAGCTTGCCAGTGGGCATGGGCTTCTGAAAGATGTACTTTAATGGATCCATCCTTGAAATGAGATATGTTGTGTAGGCACAAAAATAGTGCCTGAGCTTTTTAGCAACCCAAGTCAAAGCACAACAGGAGTGTTCCAGAAGAGAATATCGAGCCTCATACGGAGTGAACTTCTTGCTCAGATAATAAATAGCCTGCTCTTTTCTCCTCGTTTCATCATGCTGCCCCAGAACGTAGCCGAAGACTCCCTCTAACACTGCAAGGTAGAGTAGCAAAGGTCTACCTGGCTCAGGCGGTACTAGGACTGGTGGTGTCGACAGGTACTCCTTGATTCTGTTGAAAGCCTTTTGGCAGTCATCGGTCCATTTGTTCGCAGTCCTTCTTCAACATTTTGAAGATCGGCTCACATATAACTGTAGATTGTGCTATGAACCGCCTGATGTAGTTAAGCCTTCCCAAGAAACTCATCACATCTTTCTTGTTCTTTGGTGGTGGTAATTCTTGAATGGCTTTGACCTTTGATGGATCCAGCTCTATCCCTCGGCGGCTGACAATGAACCCGAACAGCTTACCGATAGGAACCCCGAATGCACACTTCATGGGATTCAACTTTAGATTGTATTTCCTCAACCTATTGAAGAACTTCCTCAAATCTTCTATGTGGTCAGTGGCTTTCTTAGACTTGATAATAACATCATCCACGTATACCTCGATCTCTTTGTGAATCATGTCGTGGAAGATGGTGGTCATAGCCCTCATATAGGTGGCCCATGCGTTCTTCAGACCAAATGGTATCATCTTGTAACAGTACACCCCCCACGGCGTAATGAAAGCCGTTTTCTTAGCATCTTCCACATCCATCCAGATTTGATGATAACCAACGAAGAAATCCACGAACGATTGTAGCTCATGCTTGGCGCAATTGTCAATCAGGATGTGTATATTTGGTAAGGGGAAGTCATCTTTTGGACTGGCCCGACTGAGATCCCGGTAGTCGACACAGATTCTGACCTTCCCGTCCTTCTTCGGCACATGTACGATGTTGGCTAACCACGTCGGGTACTCAACTACCCTGAGAACCTTGGCGTTGATCTGTTTGGTAACTTCTTCCTTGATTTTCAAACTCATGTCGGGTTTGAACTTTCTGATCTTTTGTTTTACCGGCAGACACATTGGATTGGTTGGAAATGTGTGAGCCACAATAGACGTACTTAGACCAGTCATGTCATCATACGACCATGCAAATATATCCTCATATTCTTTTAGGAACTCTGTGTATTCTTTCTTTCCTAACGGTGACAAATGAATGCTGATGCGGGTCTCCTTGATGCTTTCTGAATCTCCCAGGTTGATAACTTCAGTCTCGTCCAGGTTGTACTTAGGTGTGTTCTCAAAGTTTTCAACTTCCTTGACAATCTCGTCGGGTATATCATCTTCCTCTGAATCAACGTCCATTTGTTGTGTTGCCTCGTTGCATGTCACAGTCATTGGTTCATCAAGACAAGTAATAGTAATGTTGCATAGATAAAGTAATGAGAGAAAACAATAACAATAAATATTTGATTCATAAGAAAAAATTGAAAATGCTTTTGATAAATTGGATAATTGTTTTGAACATTTGAAGATCTTGTTGCGGGAATTAAAATGCATAAAAGAAAATCATTTTGTGAGAAAAACAATGGATAGTGCTTGTTTCATCCTTGCTACCCCGAGGCTCGTCGGGCTTTGGTTGTCCTGACAGTCCAATTCTTGAGGTATGTCCCTCTTCTCACAACCTGTATGGAAGGGCCTTCCTCCCCCTCCCCCTCAAGAATAATGCAACAGTCCATATCACTGTCCTCCATAAACAAGCTCCTTATTGCTGCAAGTGCTTCTTCTTCGTCCGATCCATAAATAATGTTGGCATGTTGGAAGGTTTGCTCTAGATGCGGTATCGGATGCTCCAAAGGGTAGTAAGGACCGCGCCAAGGTGGTGACCAGTCGTTATACTCTTGCCAAGTATAGTCGTACCCCAGACCAAAAGTGGTGCCATGGCTTTTGATCTTGATAGGTTTGGAGATTCCTTGGAGGTTCTTGCCGAGCCCTTTGCCAGGCTCGTACCCACTCCAGTTTAGTATACTCTCGATTTTTCTATCCCACCATTTGTCCTTGTTGATAGCATTGACCCTTTCAATGTGGTGGTAAGTTTCTCCACCCAGCTTTCTTCTTCCTTCGATCACCGGAATAGTCTGGCGACTGTATATAGGGTTGCTATCATCACTGTGAATAATCACCTCTTGGTGGTTCCACTCGAACTTCACTGCCTGATGTAGTGTTGACGCTACGGCCCCAACAACATGGATCCAGGGTCGTCCTAATAACAAGTTGTAGGACGCTGGTACATCTATCACTTGGAAGTCCACCTCGAACCAAGTTGGCCCTATTTGCAGGCATAGGCTTATCTCACCAATGGTGGACCTTTGAGATCTATCAAAAGATTTCACATTTATTGCCCCATCCTTTATCTCATGCAGCCCTTTACCCAATTTCTTGAGTGTTATCAACGGACATATGTTAAGACTGGATCCTCCATCGATCAGGATTCTGGTGATGAAATAATCTTCGCATTGCACAGTGATGTGCAGTTCTTTGTTATGGCCCGGCCCTTCAGGAGGCAGCTCGTCCTCATGGAAAGTGATCTTGTGGCTTTCCAACACTTGGCCCACCATATTGTCCATTTCTCCACTAGTGATGTTGTTCGGCACATACGTTTCATTCAACACCTTCAACAAAGCACTCCTGTGCGTCTCGAAATTCTGTAGCAAAGAGAGGATGGATATTGTGATGGCGTCTTGTTCAGCTGGTCGATGACCGAATACTCCTTAGCCTGTACTTTCCTCCAAAGGTCATTTGGGCCTGCCTCGATAAGGGGAGGCCGGTTGGAAGCCTGCTTGCTTGATTCGGCTAGGTGTTCAGGGGTATAGACTCTGCCAGTTTTTGTCATACCCTGCGCTGCGACAACTTCTTTAGTCTTGATCTTGCCTTTCCTTCTCGCCTCGGCTGTGTAATCCCAAGGGATAGCATTTGTATAGAAGGGCGGCGTGGTCGACATCGCCACTGGAATTGGTGCGGCTATCCTTACTTCAAATGGAACATGTGCCTTGGGTGGCAAGACTTCAACCTCAAATGGTGCGGGTGCATTTGAAATTCAATCGATACTGGTGTTTTTGCGGGTGGCGCTGCTTCAAACTCAAGAGGTATGTACATATTTACCTCAGCATCCTCAGACGGTTGAATCTGGACTATGATCGGGTTGAGAGTGACTGCTGGTTTCTTTGGATCATCGCCTTCTGTGATCAACCCGATTGATCCCTCAGGGTCCCAATCATCTTCTATTTCAATCATGTGGATACCTCCACCCTTATGGTCTGGCAAAGGATTGTTGCGGACGTTCGGAGCGGGATCTTTTGCCACAATGATCTTGTTATCAATTAGGGATTGTATCTTGTCTTTCAAAGAGCGGCATTCATCGATGGTGTGCCCCTTGATGACGGAATGGTATGCACAGGATTTGTTTGGGTTAACCCACTAAGAAGGATTCTCAGGGGTGACGGCAGGGATATGTATGACATAACCAGCAACTTTGAGCTTCTCATACAGCTGGTCGATGGGTTCAGCGATGGAGGTGCTGTTTTGGTGGTCTACAATCAAAATTAGGACGAGGTCTAGGGAGGTTTTGACGGGTAGGGGGTGATTGGAAATGAGATGGCTTAGAATTGTAAGTGTGGTAGACAGGAGCGGGTTGTGAGTATCTGGGTGAAATAGGTTGATATGTAGGTGGTGGAGATTGGTTGGCGGGTGGTGGATCTTGGTAAGTGGGTGGTGGAGCTTGGTATGAAGGTGAATGTGCTTGGTAGTTTGGGGTTGGCTGATATGTGAGTGGAGGTGTTGGCTAATTTTGTTATTGGAGTGGGGATTTGGCTCTTTGTGCAACCATTACAGCTCCCACGTCTCTTTTCTTGGACATACCACCAGACTGTAAAGCCTTGTTTGTAGCTTGCAAGGCTTCAAAATTCGTGACCATACCGCTCTTAATACCTTCTTCAATCCGCTCGCCTAATTTGATAATGTCAGAGAACTTGTGGTTCTCAATCATCATCAACCGTTCATAGTAATGTGGGTCTTGGGCCCGGACAAAGAACTTGTTCATCTTCTCCTCTTCTAAGGCGGGTCTCACCTTAGCAGCTTCGGACCTCCAGCGAGTAGCATACTCGCGAAATGTCTCCGTGGGTTTCTTCTTCAAATTTTGGATATAGAACACATCTGGTGCATTCTATGTGTTGAATCTAAATCTGTCCATAAAGTCAGATGCCATGCTTACCCAGTTCGACCACTTCTTGGGATCTTGGCTGATGTACCAAGACAATGCATCTCCTTTCAAACTCCTCATGAACAGCTTCATGCAGATCCTTTCATCCTTTCCTACGCCAACCAGCTTGTCACAATAGGTCCTTAGATGGACCCTCGGATCACCAGTACCGTCAAACATCTCGAACTTTGGAGGTTTGTACCCCTCGGGCAGTTCGACATCAGGTTGTATGCAAAGGTCTTCATAATTCAGCCCTTCAACTCCCTTGATTCCCTCGACACCTTGAACCCGGTTGGTCAGCTTCCTAAGTTCCCTGGCCAAGTTCTTGATAAGTAGGTCCTTTTCATCAGATTCGGGCATGTGTGGGATAGGTGGCGTGGAGTGTGGCACGGTATCTACGTAGATGGGATTTTTATAGGCGTGGAAATGGTCCTTTGTGGGGTTCTGGAATAAGTAGTGGAGTGTTGTTTGAGGTATGGAAAGTATAGCATTGTGTTGGGAGAGTTTGGTTCTTTGGCGGAGTTGCGTGATGGTGAGGTGTGGGATGATTCTATTGTCTCGGGATATTTTGTGGAGGTGTAGGGTTTTGAGCGTTTGGGAAGTTGACAGCTGGGACGTTGAGGAAAATGACAGGTTGGCGAGATTTCGAACCTGATCAAGTTCTTCTTGAAATTTCAGCAATTTCTGTTCAAGTGGTGACATGTTCTCATTTAGGACCCGAATACCCTGGCCATCAGTGGCCTCTACCCGTTTAACCATGTTCTCCCTCCTGGCATTGCTGGATTCTTCCATCTTACTCTTGCCTTTGTTCTTGCCTTTAGGGGGACTAGGAGGAAGAGTAGGTGGAGGGCCCTTGGATCTTGTGCGATAAGCTGATGATGCCAGAGTGCATGAACTAACCTTTGAGGAGGGGAATAATAAAGAAAAAGAAACAAAAACAAAAGGTAGCCAAGTCAGTGAAGATTATGAAAAAGTATTGCAGTATTTAAACACATAGCGCGAGAATGTAAATTGCATCCTAATTTGGGGACCTCTTTTGTGCCCGAGGTAGGCCTAGCGACAAATTGATTTGGAGAACTTAAAATGCTAAATGCCTCATTTTATTGATAAGAGATAGACGAACCCCAAAACGACACTAAATAAACAGGAAGTAAAGGTCACTAATGGCCATTGGCCTTATTACATTGATAAAGGAAAGAAAGACATTCCTATCTACTTGGTCCCAGAAGGACCTTCCCCAGACTCGACATTCTTTCTCCCCTCGAATAGCTTCCCAACTCGCAAAGTCCCAGCAACAGGTATGCTCTGGCTAGATGTCCGCCTTCGGTCCCCTCAGCGTTTTGACAGTCTTCGACCCTTTTGATGAATTTCTCCTCCAGCTAGACTATACCTCGTTCTAAGTATCCAAACCTCTTGTTGGTGTTGATATCCATGTCTTTCCACTCCTCGATGAGCTTCTTGTTAGACTCATGTATTTCGCGGTGCTCATCCTCACATTCACGGATCCTTTTGCGCAGCTGGTTGAATTTGACTTGCGCCTCAGCCTTTCCATCTATAACCCTGTGGCCTTAAACGTACCCTGGCTTGCTCTTACCAACCCAATTATCTTCCAACCAACCAGAACAGAAAGGGGTGCAACCGGCATGATAACTGTCTGGCTCGATGGTGTCCTTCTCCAGTACAATCTTGCAGTGCCACATGTGTTGGGCTTGGCACTTGTGGGGACTATCATCATCTTGGAAGTCTGCTCGAAGATGGCTCATCTTGTCGACCCTAGGTATGACTTTCTTCCTGCCTGCTTTCCTCATAACTCGAAGAGGGACGTAAGGGTATGTTCCTCTTAGACCAATCAGTATCAGGAACGGTGCATCTCTGAAACATGCGATGAACTCCTCTGTCGGAAACCACTCGAACATCCATTGAACCTGTTCTTCAGTCAGATTATCAAAGAGCTCGACCCATCCTGTGGCATTCTCAGGCTGAGCGAACATGTCGGGGATGTAATTCATTCATTTAGGATGGTGGAAAACCATGTGGTCATTCCACGCCCTTCGCTGAAACTCTTGTCGGTATTCGCCCTTTTGGAGATGTTTCATGAGCCAAAGCTGAAGTAGTAGATTGCAGCCTTCGAAGTGTCTCGCTCCTCGTTGACACTTCTCCAAGGCTCGGTATATGTCCGCAACGATCATGGGTACAATGCTGAATGTCTGCCCACCAATCCCCTCCATTAGGGTCTTGGTTACCATAGCCAGCCTAGTTTGGATTCTCTCTTTCTTCATCGGAAACACGATTATACCCAAAAAGCAAAACATGAAGACGAATACTCTACTATGGATGTGTCCCAAGGATGTTAGTAAATTCGTCATGGTAGGTACGGTACGATTTGCTGTGACCGTACCTTTCGTACAAATAGTCAAAAGAGATGTACGACTCCTTCAAGCATACCAGTTATGCATTCTTCTTCAGACCCATCATTTTGAGGAAACCTTTGCCTGTGCGGTTCTCAGGCATTAGCAATCCCGGGGTTTCCCACAATCGGCCAGCCAGTCCTCCTATTTCCTCCAGCAAATGTGTCATTTCAATGTCCCCAAAGTGGAACACGGCTTTTTCACAATCCCAAAACAAAGTAGCAGCCTCTATTATCATGTTGTTAGGCTGGATTTCTAGGAGAGATGGTAGATTGCCCAAATATTTCCTGACGAGAGTTTTGTCACTGGAGTGTAGATCTTCCCACCAACTCAGCAGTCTTGGGTGGATATTGGAGACCATGACGAACCTGGGGACTTCGTGCCTCATATTTCTGCAAGGCAAACAAGGTTAGACCGTTACTCCCACCAGACTCGACTATTTAATATCAACAATTAACATGAAGCATTTAGTTCTCCAAATAAATGCACAGAACGTGATGATGTCCGTTTGGGTTTAGGGAAACCCAGTGGACTTTGGACAAGGCTTTCTTAAAAGCTATCGTGCGGACAACACTTTAGCTCGGCTAGGTTTGACCATGATGAATGCAGCAATATAGCGGAGTAAGATTTCTATGGGGTTTTAGACTGGTACCCTTGAGCGGACAACTCAAGGGGGAAAGGCACGGAACCGTCGACTGCACCGCTAATCGACTAGTTTTACCGCAAATAAGCCTTTCCGAATTTAGGGGGTAATAATATAGGAAGAGCGCAACCACTCATCGAGCGTTGCTATAGTATTTGTTTGGCACGAGTGGAGTATGAATGTTGATCATGATTATACAATAATAAGCATTAAAAGCAGGTTGTCATGTATTTGCACGTTAAGAAAGTGGTAATACAACAGTTATAATTTAAAGCGGTTACAAAGGAAAACAAAGGAACATGTCAGTTTTGTGGAAGGAATAAATACTTGAAAGAGATAAACAATTAATTGCACATAAAAGGGGAGAAAAGGAAAGGGTGCAAATATCAAACAAAGCGTAAATTCACAAAGCGTTTTGTAATGGTAAAAACCTATGATCCCCAGCAGAGTCGCCATGCTGTCGGGCCCCCTTTTTCCTCGCGGAGATCGGGTTTATGACATTTGGTTGAGACAACTCGTCCTTTTGGGAAAGGGGTTTTGCATTTTGAAGAGTCTCCACCTAACGATTTTTTAGGTGCGTTAGGGCACCTAAGGTGTTCCTCTATAGCTACGTTGTTAACCAGAGATAAGGTAATGGCTCGAAATCTTCCTAAGGGGAAGGTGTTAGGCACCCCTCAGGATCCACCAGTGTGGTTCCCGGCCGAACAACTTTTGTGAATTTGTACAACTTTAGCAAACAAACAAGTAGGGCTCAAATAAGAGGGGATTTAAGTCTAAGTACACAGATGTTTGGAAACAATTAATGAAAAAGGGCTTGATTTTGGAAAGAGTTACAATGTAAGCATGTGAAAGTAAAGGGTATCCTAGGTTTATAATAATATGGATCACATCAATGCAATACCCGGTATGACACTCCTCAAAGAGGCGATACACGTGGTATTAACGCACCGATCATCATATCCATATTCTACCCTTTCCCACCCCATGAAGGTAATTAAAGCGTGTATTGGTCACGAACTCTATTGCATGCTGTTACCCGGCCCCCTCCTATTAGTCCTGGAGGAAATTAGGACTACTATCCTAAAAGGGAGGTTTCTAGGTATACCCTCAGGTTTTAAAGGTAAAAATGCTAAGGCGACATATAATAAACAAGTAGGACTTGCAAGTACGGGAGAGCATATAAAGTAAACAGAGGCTCAAGTATTCCTCCACATGTATTGCACATACACATCATGCCTTATACACAAATTAAGGTCAATATTCAGTTCTTAAGCATGGTGTCTAAATGACAATAGCAGGATCAGACTTGTCATATAACTCAGAGAGGAAGTCCTAGTCATGGCTTGCCTACTGATTTTAACATGCTGGTCCATGACAGAAATGCATTCTAGTTAAGGCTTTCCTAGGCGTGGCATAATATTCAAAAATAGTACAGGAACTGGTTTTACCTAAATCATGTTGTTCTAGATTTTGCAAGAAATCAACATGAGGGGAAAACATTTTTATACCCTTTTCGTACATCAGTAGTCTAATTAGGGGTGACTGAGCAAGCATGCATGATTTCAGATGTGGATTCCTAAAGCAGGATTTCTAAATGTTCAGCATGGTTTCAGAATATGTAAGATTCCTAAGACATGGTTTCTAAATGCACACAATAGATTACTGAGTTGTTAAGAAGGATTTATATAGAGACAGTGTTCATTATTTGTCCTAGGAGCAGGATTTCTATATGATAAATGCATATGCATGTTAATTGAGATGCTGAAACAGTAACCCTAAGAGCATGGTATCTAGTGCAAATAGCAAATTTATAAAGGCAGGGTTTTCATGTGAGTAGCAGCCTTTGTTGATGCTGTTTATTAATCCTAAGAGCAATATTTCTAAGTGATCACCATAGGCACAGACGGTAGTAGATATGGAACCCTAGGAACATGGTATCTAATATGACATGGATGCACATATAAAGTCCTAAGGCATGTTATCTACCCATTGATAATTATATAATGCACAACTACCCTCCCCATTTCACTAGCCAACACCAATATTCGTTTACAATAAGTTATTACAGACCATGGATCATGAATTACATAATTGAAATAGAAAAAAATAAGAAGTTATTCTATAGGGAGCCTGCAGATAGGCCCATGTCCTACAGAACCTCATTGCCATAGGGTATTTCACAGCTTTTCTCATAATCCGGGTGTGTCAAAGTTTCATAAGGACCTCAAGGACTCTCGGGCAATGCACACACCAAGATTTCATAGTCGCATTTGCGACCTTGGCGGTGGGAGCCCAGTTCACATTTGCGACCTTTGCATTTGCGAACCAGATGTCGCATCTGGGACCTATGAACTTTTGAGCTATATTGACTAATTTATATAACATTTGACTAACTTTCGGTCGTTTGGCACCGAGTTGAGGATTTAAAGCACAATTTTGGACTGGAAAGTAAGGTTTGAGACGAGGTAAGTCTCCTGTCTAACTATGTGAGGGGAAAACTACCCCTAGGGGATATATTTAAATGTGAAACTTGTTGCGGGGACTACGTACGCACGAGGTGACGAGAGTCCGTACGTAGTTAGGTCCATGTTATTGTCCGGGTAAACTTAGGTTCATACCATGTTGTACTTGTAATATAGGGATTATCCTTGCTCGCTTAATTCTTTTATTTCACATTACAACTTGAGACTTTGCTATTGTAAAGTTTTCGCGAGTTTCATGATTTGTCACGGAATAATGGTGTTCCTCTCATGGATTTCTCATGCGTCATGCATTTTCATAGAACCATTTTCCTTGTAAATTATAACTCACATATTTATTCGTGAGTAGGGGTCAAGGACCCGTTTAAGCTTCTTATTCTAATGGGATCGGGTGGTTCGCCTTGGCAGAATTTTTGTACCACACTCTCATGGGAGCGGGCCGTTCATCTCGGCAATTTAATAAATGCATCTATGTTTCGTGTCGTTCGACCCTCGGCAGTGCACAATTTTAATATTTATGTTGGATCGGGTCGTACGCCTCTGCATTTCTATAAAATATCCACATGGAATCGTGTGTAATATTTGGCGAGAAGCCAGGGTATCTGTGAGTTTTTCCCTGATTCGAATTATAACAACCTTGTTGGTGAGGTCCATTATACATAATTACTTATATGTGCTCCGGTTGAGGAGGAATTTGCTAATGAGAGCATGAGCTTATTGTAGCGAGCAGAATTGTACTACTTCTCCGGGGTTAGGCTAGATACTTACTGGTTACACGTGAATTTGCGTACTCATACTACACTTGCTGCACATTTTTGTGCAGGTACTTTTATGTCTGGTTGTCATTTTGGCCGAGAGGCACGGGGGATGCAGGGACTTGCCGCGAGCTGCATTTCAGGTTGTGATCCTTAGCCATTAGAGTCTCCTTCAGAGTTATTTGTATTTTTTCGATCTAATTTGTATTCCGTACAGGTGTTGTATTTTATTTTTCTTCCTAGTTGATGCTCATGCACTTGTGACACCAGGTTTTGGGAATGCTTTTGGGCTTTTCTGTATTAAAGTTGTAAAAATATTGCCATTCACTTTGTAAATTTCATCTCTTACATTTTATTCAAAGGAAATTATGATTTCAAAAGTACTAAAATGAGTAATGAAGTTAATTATTTAATTGTTGGCTTGCCTGACAGCAGCGTTAGGCGCCATCACGACCTTTAATAGATTTTGGGTCGTGACAACATGGTATCAGAGTCACTAGGTTCACTTAGGTCTCACGTGTCATGAGCAAGTCTAGTAGAGTCACGGATCGGTACGAAGATGTTTGTACTTATCTTCGCGAGGCAATAGAGGTGTTAGGAGCACTTCCCTTCTTGATTCCTCATCGTGCGACTTAATTCCTTTGAGGCTTATGCCTTCATTTCTTTCCTATTCAATCTTATGCGACGTGAAACGCTTGTTATCAATTGGGGATTGAGAAATTATGATGGTACGGCTGAGGTGGTGTAGGATGTTCTCCATGCGTATTCAATTAGGTTAATATCGTTGCCTTGCGAAATGATATTCTGTCATTTCAGCTCAGTAGCGGTATTTTCAATGGTCTTGAGGCTAGGCACATATTCTATGATGTTCATGAGCTGTTATCACACATTATTGATGTAATGGTAGGATGATTGTCTCTGTGTCGGGGCAATGAATGACTTGAAAGGAGGTTTTTCTCAGTGCACGATTCAGAGGTTCAGCTTTTTATTCCCAGCAGAGGAAAAGCAATCGGACTATGAGCATTCATATTTGGGATGATGGAGTAACGAGACTTTGTATTTCCGAGTGTGGTGGAGTTTTCATCGATGATGTGGTGTCATGTCCTTGATGAATGTGTTAAGTTCGCTAGTGTTATGGCTTTCTCAATTCGCTTTCAGGGCAGGGTATTATGAAATGGTGTCGGGGAAGCGACTGCCAGTGGTCACGGTGTGGAGTGGTTCAGAATCGAATCGGTGTTCCTAGTGTTGATGCTCGAGGAAGATGATCTTCAGGGAGGTTTAAAGGTACTAGCGATCTAGTGATCCAAGTGCTACAGATATGGGTTTTGATTTAAAGGCAACAATTGGGCAGTGAAGGATGAGGAAGGACATGGCGGAAGAGAGTCTCTCCGTTGTTGAATTACTAGTAGATTAGGTATGAAAAGCAAAAGTCGGGAAGTTTCCTAAAGGAGAGGGTTTAACCAAAGTAGAAGAGTGGCAGAGTATCATATGGATTCTGTGGTAGGATATCTACACACCTTGGGGAAAGTTAGAGTGATATGAGACTTTTGGTGGACAGTGACTAGGTCTACGGTAATTTGGAATATTGGCTACTATACTAAGGAAGATTGGATACGACAGGAAGGAGTTGCTTGATATGAAGAGGGATGCAACATGACTTCGGGTTGGAATGTGTTGTCTCACCTGTAGTTGATGTCAATGGGGAGTGAACGAACTTGCACAGCTGGTGGAGGAGCACGTTCTCAGAATGGGTTATTGGTTTAGTAGTAATTGTACTCGATGCAGCATCATTAAAAGAGGTTGGCATGGAACTTCCACAGGTAGGGTATCCCCTGTGAACAGGTTAGCGGTTGCGTGGTGTTGATGAAGCTTCTACGAAGAATTTTACTAGCTATCCGGTAAGAGGTTGAATATGTAAATACGGCTAGTGATTCAGATTGTTCATGAAATGGTAATAGGAAGATTTCAAGGAATTTGACGGGCCGATTTCGTGAGGTCATGTCAATGAAAAATAAGGAATCTTGGTAGGTCCCAAGGTTATGAAATTGTAGCTTCAAGCTAAGTGGGAGAGCCCCACAATGTACGATTGGATTGCATGTTGTCTACTTGTGAGGTTCCTGGTTATCGGCATATTAGTGGGTTATTACGACTAAGGGAAGAAACTATCAGTGGTAATTTGAGTAGAGGATTTGGGGAATGCATGCTATAGTTGGCCTTATCGATTCATATTCAGTTTTGAGAAGACTCAGAGTTTCTACTTCTGGTAGGAGTAATGTACAAGGGAAAATAAATCATTTGGGTGCTTCTATGATAGGGTGTTCACGTGGTGGCAGAGCACTAGAGTTTGTCTTATACTCAGGGCCAAGACAGAGTGGGGGATTCTCAACAGTGGTCCTAGCGGGTTCAAGAATTTGAGTAGAGTGCCTAATGACTTAGAATGGTCTATGTTATCATTGGGTACGCGGTGCAGTATTGGAGGAAGGGAATAAAGAGATTCGGATTCACGGAAGGTCTTATAGAACGGGTGTACCAGTTGGCGATGCTATTGTGTGCTTAAGGAGAATATGAGATGGTTCATGGGTATTGAGACAATGTGGTTTTGTGGATTGGGTCACCGAGGATGAGCGTTATTGGGTTTCATCACGTTAACGAATGGAGCTATTATTATTATCCCTAGGGCAAGTTGAGAATAAATTAGAAGAGGACGAGTCGGTTGGTAGCGGTTGAGTCAGCACGATTGTGGACGTGGTCAGTTTCTCCTGCGTGAAGATATCGTGTAGTTTGTTGTTTTACACTTGGGCTTGAGCTCCACTACAACTTGGTTGATTTGGGAGGTATTCGAATCATATGGCTTTGTTGTGTAAAGGTATTACAGGAGAGTTATGGCAGTTTTGGATCATGACATGAGGTGGTATTTTCTAGGGTTTGAGAATTTGGTCGCGTGTTGCAATGGTTCTCATGGAATGAGCTAAGTAAAAGGTTTCTATATGATAAAGTGTTTATTCCATTTGTGGTTCAGAAGTTGTGGTGAAATTCTTGTACTCTCACGTATTGGCATGTTAGGTAGAGTAAGCGACATGTGAAATTGGAAGCTGAGAATCAAGGTTGCGGTTCGGTGTTGACAAGAATGTCACGAGCTCGGATGAGCAGGAAAAATTCATATGTTTAGAGTAAGCTGGTATTGTCTCTAGCGTTACCTGAGATCAGCGTCTTGTGTAAAAGGCTTTGTGTACTGATTTGTAGATTCTTGATTTGCTTTACATCATTTATGTGGCCGGTGGTATGGATGTGAAGACTTGTACCTGGTGCGTAAGGTCGTGGGAGTGTATCCCACAGAAAGATGGTATAAGTGTGACATATAGTCACTTGATTGATTAAATATTGAATCCAAGTATGGAGATTTTGGTACTATTGTTGATGTGAGAGTTTAGGCATGTAAGGTGCTCTATTCAGCGGTTGTGAATTGTGGAAGTTTGTTCTGGGTTCGATGGTTGTTCTTGTGTGTCATGGGGAAAAGGTCATTGTAGATCCTTGAGAGGTTATTTACCCAAGCATGGTATAATCAGAATCAGTTTGAGGTCCTTGACGGGTCCAAATGTGGATGTGTACTCTACACCAACCTGGGTGTGTTCATTCACCATAGCATTCCTTATGGAGGAGTATTCCGGGGTTGGATGCTATTTTTGTCGTCAGATATTTCATGTAATACTCTATTATGCCGTGTGGGTTGTGAGACGGCTTGATTATTCGCACAAATGTTGTGGTCCTGTGTAGCTGTGGTGCTATATGAGTGGGATGGCTCTCGAAATGCAGGTCATTCATTTCACCTTAATCGTGCTTGAGTTTTGTAGCGTATGGCATTATGAGCATGGTGTTCTCCCCAGGAATGGTATTGTGCACTTGGCGTGCTTGTGGTCGATATTCAGGTGTTTTGCAAGTATGAGCATTTTAGCACATTAATTATTTCCTTATATTATTATGCGTGGATGGGGTGGCACGCCGCCACGGGTATCATGGTTGGATTGGGTTGCACGCCGCAACGGTATCATGTGTGGATTGGGTTGCACTACCGCAATAGTGTGATGTTGAGTTCAGTTTACCATATCTATTATTGTGTATTTTGCTTCTCATTTTCTGAGGAAGGTTCATAACATCTTTATGGTTCTTTAAATTAGTTACGTGGGTTGAGTAGTTCTTTCCAGAGCTCGTTTCCTTATGTATCACATTAGAGTTTGTAGCTTGTTGGCCCATTGTGGCATCATATGAGACTTTTGGCAGTGTGTGAGGTGGCTTATTACCTGAGCAGCTTGTACTGGATGAGACGAGGTTATTGGACCTGGGATCAGTGCGATCAAATTTATATGAGGCACATTAAAGTGTAAATATCAATATTCAGTCCAGAATGAGGTAACAGTTCTTGTCGGGAAGAGAGACTCCATGAGTTGTGATTCGGCAGTGGGTTATGAGTTTCTACCCATCTCTTATGTCGTGGCAGTATTGTGAGAGCTGAAACGGGACTTATATGCTTCATGAGGTGTTGTGGGCATCAGATTCATGGAATTTCGGCTATTGTTGTCAGAGGATGTCATTATGGTCATGTGAATAATGTGGTGCATGGTGTGGATTCGGAAAGAGTAAACAATCATGTATTGGTACATCGTGTAGTGATGGATACGGTGTTCGTATATTGGAAATAGACCTGGTAGATAATTTTAGATGTTGGAATTTGGCTCTAAGGCTTATTTGACTCGATAAAAGGGAGAACTTATAAGTTTGCTAGAGCTAATGTGCTCAACTAGGTTGTGGTAGCACGAGTAGGTGCAAGAGGTGTTAAAAAATAATTCCAAACAACTCCAATGCAGTTCTTAGCACATTCGAGGACGAATGTATGTTTAAGTGGGAGAGAATGTAACGACTCGACCGGCCGTTTTGAGCTCTAGCGCGTCGTTCAGCGGTTTGAGGCCTTGAGCAGCTTCACTTCAGGTATTATGACTTGTACGCGTGGTTGGAATTGAATTTCGGGTAGTTCGGAGTTGATTTGGAAAGAAAATTCTCATTTTGAAAGCTTTAAGTTGGAAAAATTGACTAAGGTGTGATTTTTGAGTAAACGACCTCGGAATCGGGATTTGACGGTTTCAATAGGTTTGTATGATGATTTTGGACCTAGGCGTATGTTCGGATCGGGGTTTGGATGACCCGAGAGCGTTTCGGCGCCTAATAGTGAAAGTTGGCTCTTTGAAGGTTTTTGGAAATTTCTTTAAATTTGGTTTGGAATAGGTTTTGGCGATACAGAGGTCCAAATAGGATTTCGGGACTGGGAATAGTTTTCTAATGTCATTTAAGACTTTCTTACAAATTTTGGTGTCATTCCGAGTTAATTTGATAGGAATCGGACGCGCAGAAGTATTTTTAGAAGTTTTTGAGGTCATGAGTTAATCCATGTGTTTTGTCGTCCGATTCGTGGGTTTTAGTGTTATTTCAGTGTTTCTATTGCGCGAGCGAGTTCGTATGATGTTGTTAGACTTGTGTGGGCGTTTGGTGTGGAGCTCCGAGGGCTCTGGTGAGTTTCTGACGTTGGGAAGGTTGGGAAAAACTTTAGTTTTCTAGTGTTTCATTACTGGTGTTGGAGGTCTTGTCACACCTCCTTTTTCCCGCTAGGGTGGGATAAGGGAGTTTTTCCAATTTAAGTGACATAATCGAATTGGAATTATTTTTATTTAATTTCAGAGTCGCCACCTAGATTTTTTACGATGTTCCGAGACACCATTTATTTTTAATATCCCAAATCGAAGAAATTTTGACTCTGTTCAGAAAAGTCTGTGAACTAGAAGTCCGGGTAAGGAATTCTGTTAATTTGGGAGAAGGTGTTAGGCACTCCCGAATTTCGAGGTTCTAGCACAGTCGCTTAATGATATATACTTGGCCTAAATTGTTTAATTACTGAGTTTACCTATGTGCATTTTTATATCTTTTACCGCTTCTAATTATTCAAGTATTTTTGTATTTAAAGACTTATTTTAAGACGGGTTACGTATGCGTATACCCGCTTGAATTTGATGCGTCAAAAATCATGTCACGCGGACGTGTGCATAATTTATGACACTTGATTCATTTAGGGAAATAGTCAAAGTTGTGCAAATGCGTATTTTGGTTTTACAAATCGAGATCACGCCACGCGAACATGTACGCAATCACGGTAATGATTTCAAAAATCCGCTCCTAAAGCCATTTCTACGAATGTTTATTTTTGAAACTTATTTGTGTCATGTAGACGTGTACACAATTTTAAGGAAAACGTTAGTTATGAGAAAAGTTATCTTTATTCAAAGTTACGCGGACGTACTTTGATTAAGAATTCTAAATGTATCAATCACCTAATTAAGGAGGGGTCTAAACATTTTTACTATTTGAAAAGATTATCTTCCTAAGTCATTTGTAATATTAACTTAGGAGTCAAGAGATATTGGACTGCAACATGTAAGTTCTATTCAAAGTCTCTTAATGACTAAGTTTGTTATAGGTCCAAATTTAAGGATATGGGTTGTCTAAAGGTATTAGAAATCTGGCCCAGTTTCGTGCTAAGCATACTGGGCCAGTCATATTTTATCAATTCTAAACACAATCTGCCCATCTTCGAATTTAATTCACACAAGAGAGAAGTATTAAATATAGAAGAACTATGGCATTTGAATCTTAGATTAACGATACTAATGAGATGTTTTAAGTATTTCAGGACTATATTAATTTTTGGGACTAAGTAAAGTATTAAACTATTGGGTTTCGCACCCCAGGCCCAAAGGACAAAGGTCCAGACTCGTTTTAGGCTTATTGGGCCACTCTATGAGTCTGGTCCATTTCATCTGGTCTTCACGTAGAAGGCCTGACATGTATGGATTCCATATTCAATTTTAGGAGAAAGAAACAAAGTTATTGGATATTAAATAACAAGATAGTCCAGTCCATATAAATTTCAACATGAATCCATGATTTAAAGAAGAAAGGAAATATTATTGTTTTACAAAAGGGATACCAAACAGAGTAATTTCACATGACTAAATTACAATTTTTTCCCCTAACATACATAAGAATCATTGTCGAAAACTCTTAAACTGCTACTGCTTTCAGCCAAAGCTAAAACTATCTGCTATTTTTACTCCTAGAATCAATCTCCTGCAATACTCATACTCAACATCTGATCATATGCATTATTATGGTGGTGAATCTGACCAACTGATGGCCAGATTCATTTCCTTAATGTTGTTTCAAACCTAGTAACAGTATTGCTGTCCATAAAATTCTAAATAGACTTAAACAAGCAATATGTTCATGCTAACAGGAAAACAAACAACCATACATAACAGATTTCAGCTAAATACAAACAAACATAGATATTTGAACAAAGGAAGTTCTATTTAATGCAAAGAGTTATTACATACCTTTAAAGAGAAAGACATCAAGAAAATATGACCAAATAAAGGTCAGGAACAACATGATTTAAGAGCTCAAACAGCAGCAACAAAAACACATCAATATCCCAGAATAACACCCAGAAAATCAGCTCCAGTGAACCAGTTTTAAAACCAGAAAACCAACAGCTTAGATGGACCATTTTTTTCCAGAAAATCAACAGCTAAAGAGACAAGTCTTTCTAGAAAATCAACAGCTAAAGAGACCAGTCTTTCCAGAAAAACCACATCCAAAAGAAAATCAGTTTTCAGGGTGTTTTTGCATCCATTTTTTTGTATTTTCAGAGTAATTTTTTTTTTGTGTTTACAAAGTAGTAGTGTATTCTTCAGAACAAGCATAAATCTATTCTTAGGAATTTTCAGAATGTGGAATGTGAGTGAGTCTATTTTTTTTCCAGAAGGTATTTCTCTATCTATGAGTGTGTTTCCAATCTCTAATTTTCAGAATAATAGTGCCTATATATAGGCTGCCTAGGGAGGGTATATTTTAGGAACATTCTTTATCCTAAATCTGAAAATCAGTACAATTTTAAAACATCCCCGGTACAATTGTCCTCCTTATCCTATTTTCAACATCTTTTGTAACAGCTAGGACAACTATACATATTCTAGAAACTTCCTCTATTTTTACACCCTTTTTATTTCTGAAATTTTACTGTTTTGCCCAAAATTTCTGATTTAATATCCTTCTTATTTTATGTTTGATCTTTTACCTTCATTCTAGAAGTTCGTTAGGTTGTTACAACTAAGATTCTCTAATTGGAATTCCTAAAATACCCTAAAACACCCTGTAGTGTAACGACCCGGTCTGTCGTTACACGAAACCTACATTATAACTATTGTTAGTGGCTTATTATATGTTGGTTATTCTATGATTAATGTGTTAGAGTTGATAGGCTTGAAATCGAAATGGTTAAATGAGAATTTAGTCACTTAGTCCTTAAGANACTTAGGAGTGTGTTCAGAATATTTTTAGGATGCCCGATGTAGAATTAGGCTTGAATTGGCGAAGTTAGTATTTTGGCGAATTCCGGTTGATAGGCGAGATTTTGATCCGAGTGTCGGAATGGGATTCCGAGAGTTGCTGTAGCTTCAATAGGTCATTTTGGACTTGTCCGCAAAATTTCAGGTCATTCGGAGATGATTTGGTTGGGTTTTT
>MDKH01196357.1:0-10535 GCA_005239495.1 Nicotiana undulata | reverse complement strand
AGAAAGATCACCAGGTTATGCCGGTGTCCGGAAAGGTCAACAGGTTACGCTGTTGCCTGGGGGCAAAGAGATTACTGGGATATGCCAGTATCAGGAGATGATCAACATGTTATGCTGTTGTCAGAAAGATCACCAGGTTATGCCGGTGTCTGAAAAAGATTACCAGGTTATGCTGGTGTCCGCTAGGGAGTGGGACCCTATGTTGGAGGAGTCATCGGGTTATCCGGCATCAACTAGGGTTTACCTTGTGAGCTAATGCCACGTGTAACCCTTCTAATTGAGGAGGGTTTACCGAGTATTGCACAGATGTGATCCTATAGGCTAATAAACCTAGGAACTTCCTTATTCTTGTTTTTTTAATAATCTATATGTGCTTAAACTGCTTTACTTGCTTAATGACTAATTCACAAAATGTGTATGGTCAGGACCGACCGTTGTGGACCTCGAGGGGTGCCTAACACCTTCCCCTCAAGGTAATTTGAAGCCCTTACCCAATATCTGGTAACGCAAATTGGTTTATCTGAGTTACTTGCATTAGGTGCCCTAATGCTCCTTAAATCCGTTAGGTGGCGACTCTTCAATTTCTATACGCCTTTCCCAAAAGGAAAAGAGTTGTCCCAAAGAATGTCATAACCCTGACTCCACTGAAAAGAGGAAAAAAGGGGGCGCGACAGCATGGCGACTCTGCTGGGGACCTTAGGCTTTTACCATAACAAACTTACTTTGTGAATTAGTCTAAACATGCCTTACTTTGTTAATACTTGCGCACCCTTTCCCTTTCCCTTTATGTGAACTTAACTGTTTATTTTCAAGTATTTATTTTCTTAATACAAAATTGACTTATTTCTTTATTTTCCTTCTTAACGTATTTCAATTATAAGTACTGTATTATTGCTTTTCTAACGTGCAAATACCTGACAACATGCTATTTACTGATGTATAAATCATGCTCAATATCATATTCCACTCATGCGTAATCAATCCTATAGCAACGCTTGATTAGTGGTTGCGCTCTTACAATATATTACCCTTTAGATTCGGAAAGGCTTATTTGCGGTAAAACTAGTCGATCAACGGTGCAATCGACGATTCCGTGCCTTTCCCCCTCAAGTTGTCCGCTTGAGGTACCAGTCTAGACCCCCATAGCAACCTTACTCTTATTATAACTGCGCATGCATCATGGTCAAACCTAGCCAAGTTAATATGTTATCCACATAATAACCCTTTAAGATGAGCCTTATCCAAAGTCCACCGGGGTTTCCATAATCCCAATGGGCACAACCACGTTTTGTGCATTAATTTTGAGAACTGAATGCCGATATGCTAATCATGAATGTATAAATAGTCGAATCAGGTGGGGGAAAGGGCCTAACCTTCTTTGTTTTGCAGAAAATGAGGCACGAGGTCCCCATATTTGGCATGGCCAGCAATATACCACCACTGCTACTAGATTGGTGGGAAGATCTTCCCTCGAGTGATAAGAAACATGTGAAGAAAATCCTAGGAAACTTTCCATCCCTGTTAGACATTCAGCCGAACAATATGCTGATCGAAGCTGCAACCTTATTTTGGGACAGTGAGAGAGTTGTGTTTCATTTTTGGGACATAGAAATGACCCCACTCCTAGAAGAAATAGGAGGATTTGCTGGACTGCCTTGGGATAGCCCTGGGCTATTGGTACCGGAGAACATCACTAGTAAGGGGTTTCTGAAAATTATGGGTCTAAAGAAGAATGCTTACTTAGAGTGCTTGAAGAAGTCCTACATACCCTTCTACTATTTGTACGAAAGATACGATCATAACAAGTCTTACCGTACGTTCCATGATGAGTTTTCTATCACTTCTCTGGGTCACATCCACCGCAGAGTTTTCGTGTTCATTGTATGCTTTTTGGGTCCGATAGTGTTCCCAATGAAAAGGGAAAGAATCCACACTAGACTGGATATGGTCACCAAGACTTTAATGGAAGGAATCGAGGGACATACATACACCATAATCCCTATGATCATAGCTGACATCTACCGGGCTCTGGACCGCTGCCAAAAAGGGTTCAAGCATTTCGAGGGTTGCAGTTTGCTGCTACAACTATGGTTATTGGAGCATCTCCAAAAGGGTCAGTATCTCCAGGAGTTTCCACGAAGGGCTTGGAACGATCATATTGCCTTCCATCACCCTAAGAGGATGACTTATATTCCGGATAGGTTTGCTCAACCGGAAGGTCTAAGGAATGGGTAGTGTTCTTTGACAATTTGACTGAAGAGCAAATCCAGTGGATGTTTGAATGGTTCCCGACCAACGAGTTCATCATCAGGTCCAGGGACGCTCCTCACTTAGTGTTGATCGAGTTAAGGGGAATACAACCCTATGTTCCCATCAAGGTTGTGAGGCAAGCAGGCAGGAAGCAAGCCATACCACGAGTTGCAAAGATGAGCCATATTAGAGCAGACTTTCAAGATGACGACATCCTTTATAGGTGCCAAGCTCAGCATATATGGCACTACAAGATCATTGTAAAGAAGAACACCATTGAGCCAGACAGGTATCATGCAGGGTGTGCACCCTACTACCAGGCATGGTTGGAGGACAACCTAGATGGGATAGTGAAGCCAAGAACCGATCGGGGAAATAGGGTCATAGATGAGGATGCTGAGACCCAAGTCAAATACAACAAATTGCGCAAGAGGATTCATGACTCTGAAGCTGAACATCGGGATATACACGAGACAAACATGAGACTGATCAGTGAATGGAAGGAGATGGCTATCACCTCCAATAGAAGGTTAGAATATCTGGAGCAAGGTTTGGTGGAGCTGGAGGGGAAAATAATAAAGAGGATCGACGACTGCCAGAATGCTGAAGGAAGCGAGGGAGGACATCTAGCCAGAGCCTACCTGCTGCTGGGGCTGCGCGACCTTGGGAACTTGGTTGACGGAGTTAGAAAGATCAAGTCCAGGGAAGGTCCTTCTGGGACCAAGTAGACTAGATTTATTTGCTTTTCTAAATGTAATAATGCCAAGTGCCAATAGTGACTTGTTTTTATTATCTTAGTGTCGTTTTGGGATTCGTCTGTTTTTTTATATTAATGAAATTAGGCATTTATCGGTATTTAAGTTCCCCAAATCAACTTGTCGCTAGGCCTACCTCGGGCACAACGAGGCTCCCAAATTAGGACGCAAATTTACGTTTCTGCAATATGTGTTTAAATACCGCAAATACTCTTTTCAGAACACTCACTGACTTGGCTACCTTTTGTTTTTCTTTCTTTCTTTTGATTATTCCCATTCCCCAAAGGTTGATTCGTGCATACTGGCATCATCAACTTATCACACAAGATCCAAGGGCCCTCCACCTAGTCCACCAAAAGTCAAGGGAAAAGCAAATATGGATGGTTTGAATGGCACTAGAAAAGAAAACAATACACATGTTGAACATGCAGAAGCTTCTGATGGTCGGGGTACTCATGCCCCAAATAACGCAGTTTCACGGCTTGAACAAAGAATACTGGAACTCCAGGGTGAGCTCGAGCATGTCGGGAATTTAGCAAGCCTATCCTTCACCCTCAGTGTCCCAGACATCAACCATGCAAACACCCAAAACCCCTCACAACCTCAAAACACACCCAACAAGTGTCTACAGAATCCTCCGGCACCTCACCATTATACGACTCCACAACAAAATCAAACTATCCCTCCACAGTGCCAGCAAAACACCTAACATACTCTACAAAATACTCCACCAGTCATTCCTGAACCCCAGAATTCCACCGATGATCACCATTATACACACACTACCGGTCACCAAAATAACCTTATATATGTGGAGACCCTACCTCAATCCACTCAACCCATATCCTATGTACCGGAATCTGCTGAGAAGGACATGCTCATTAAGAACCTGGCTGAGGAGGTCAAGAAGTTGATGAGTCGGGTTCAAGGCGTCGAAGGAGGCAAAGAAATAGAAGGTCTGAACTATGAAGACCTATGCATACAACCAAATGTAGAACCGCCGGAGGATTACAAACCTCCAAAGTTCGAATGTTTGATGGCACAGGTGATCCTAGGGTACATCTAAGGACTTACGGGATGAGTCTTACGGGAGATGCTTTGTCCTGGTACATCATCCAGGATCCTAAGAAATGGTCCAATTGGGTGAGTATGGCGTCTGATTTCATGGACAGATTCAGGTTTAACACATAAAATGCGCCGGACGTCTTCTACATTCAGAACCTTAAGAAGAAGCCTACTAAGACCTTCCACGAGTATGCTACTCATTGGAGGTCAGAAGCAGCCAAAGTCAGGTCGACACTGGACGATGAACAAATGAATAAATTCTTCGTTAGAGCACAGGATCAACAATACTATGAAAGGTTGATGATTATTGAAAACCATAAGTTCTCTGATATCATCAAACTCGGAGAAAGGATTGGGGAAGGTATAAAAAGCGGGATGGTGACAAACTTTGATGCATTGTAGGCCACAAATAAAGCATTGCAGTCTGGAGGTATATCAAAGAAGAAGGATGCGGGAACAGTAATGGTCGCCCAAGGACCCAAAACTCCCCTTGTATATCAAACCTCCCCACTTACATACCAAGCACCTCCACTCACATATCAACCCTCACCTCCTAGATATTCCCAACCAGTCACTGCTTACCACACATATAATTCCCAACCATCTCCTTTTCAGTCACCTCCAACTCGTCAAAACTACCCAAGACCCCGACCTAACTTTGATCGCAGACCAACCAAACAATACACTACCATTGCTGAACCCATTGACCAGCTATATGAAAGGTTGAAGGTTTCTGGTTACGTCAGTCCTATCCTTGCTGTGGCCATGGAGAACTCATCCCAATGGGTCAACCCAAATAAGACTTGTGCATATCATTCTGGCATGAAAGGGCACACCATTGACGAGTGCCGAACATTGAAGGATAAGATCCAGACCTTGATGGACAATAAGGTCATCCAGGCAAAGAAATCTATGCCTAATGTCCACAACAACCCCCTCCCAGATCATAGGGGTGAAGGTATCAATGTGATAGAGACCGATAAGGAATGGGATCCCGAGGGATCAATTGGACTTATCAAAGAGGGTGACGATCCCAAGAAGCCCGCAGTCACACTCAATCCTATTATAGTGCATATTCATCCACCAGTGGAGGTTGAGGTAACTACATCAGTCCCATTTGAAGTTGAGGTAGCACCGCCTGCAGCTGCACCCATTCCATTTGAGGTGGAAGTAGCCACACCATTCACAGTGACTATATCGACCACACCGCCTTTGCATACCAAGGTTGTACCCTGAGATTATGTGGTCAAAGCTAGAAGAAAAGGAAAGACCAAAATACAAGAATCCGATGTTGCGCAAGGGATGACCAGAACTGGAAGAGTCTATAGACCAGAGCATTTAGGAGAGTCCAGTAAGTAGGCCTCCAACAGACCGCCCGTTATTGAAACAGTTTCGGATGACCTCTGGAGGAAAGTGCAAGCGAGGGAGTATTCGGTCATCGATCATCTGAAGAAGACTCCTGCCCAGATATCTATCCTGTCGTTGCTACAGAATTCAGAAGCACACAGGAATGCTCTATTAAAGGTGTTGAGTGAAGCATACGTACCTAACAACATCACCGGTGGAGAAATGGCTAATATGGTGGTGCAGGTGCTGGAAAGTCACAAAATCACCTTCTACAAAGACGAGCTGCCACGTGAGGGTTTGAATCACAACAGGGCACTGCATATTACAGTACTATGCGAAGATAATTTCATTTCCAGGGTTCTGATCGATGGGGGATCCAGTCTCAATGTTTGCCCATTGACAACATTAAAGAGGTTCGGCAAAGGCCTGTATGAGATACGAGAAGGGACTATGAATGTGAAGGCATTTGACGGGTCTCAAAGAGCTACCATCAGAAAAATTAACCTATATCTACAGATGGGACCTACATGGTTTGACGTCAAGTTCCATATGCTGGATCTATCTGCATCATACAATCTGTTGTTGGGACGACCATGGATATACACCGTTGGGGCTGTAGCGTCAACCTTGCATTAGACAGTGAAGCTCGAATGGAACAACCAAGAAGTAATTATCCATGGAGATGGGAGCAACCCCATTTACACCCGTCAGACCATCTTAGTGGTTGAAAATAGAAGAAGGCTAGGTGGAGAGACTTATCATCATATCGAGCGGGTCAACGCAATCGACAAAGACATCGGGTGGGATAATAAGAT
Organism: Nicotiana undulata; assembly: GCA_005239495.1. NCBI lineage: Eukaryota > Viridiplantae > Streptophyta > Magnoliopsida > Solanales > Solanaceae > Nicotiana > Nicotiana undulata. Next base: position 4,303 of record MDKH01196357.1, on the reverse strand, counting down.
AGCAAGCATGATGAACTGGAGAGGGTATGAGCCTGGCAAGGGTCTTGGTAAAAATCTTCAAGGTATCACCAAGCCAATACAGCCAAAGGGCCATGGTATCACTTTTGGACTGGGATATCAGTACACCTGGCAAGAGTACAATGTATGGTCACTGCCATGGCATGGTCCATATTACCGCTTGAGCAGCCTGTACCACACCTGAGTCATACTTTCCAACAGACTGACGTCATATGGGGATCAGAGGAAGAAGAAGCACTGGCAGCCTTAAGGAACCTTTTCCTGGAAGATGATGACATGGACTGTTGTGTAATTGTTAAGGAGGAGAAGGAGGAGGAAGGCCCTACCATCCGAGCTGTGGAGAGAGGATCATTCCTCAAGATTTGTACTGTCAGACCATCCAGGGCCCGACGAGTCCCAGGGTAGTAAGGCTGAACAACATTATATATTTGATTTTCTGAGAAAATGATGATTTCCCTTTTGCATTTCGTTTTAAATAATATTTCCAAATGTTCCGAAACGTTGTTTTAATTATAGAAAAATTGCATTTGTTTGACTTCTTCAATGAATCGATGTTTATTATTACTGTTTTCTCTCATATCTTTATCTATACAACATTACTATTTCATATCTCGATGAACCAGCAACTGTGACATGTAATGAGGCAATGCAACAAAAGGATAGTGATTTAGAAGAAGAGGATGTCATACCCGAGAAAATCGTCAGAGACCCGCATCAACATTCACCTGTCGCCATCAGAAAAAGAAGAATATACACAGTTCTTGAAGGAGTTTGAGGACATATTTTCATGGTCATACGACGATATGAACGGGTTAAGTACATCCATTGTGGCTCACAAATTTCCCACAAACACAATGTGTCCGCCAGTGAAGCAGAAACTCAGGAAATTCAAGCCTGATATGAGTCTGAAAATCAAGAAGGAGGTCACTAAGCAAATCAAGGACAAGGTCCTCAGGGTGGTGGAATACCCAACTTGGTTAGCCAACATCGTGCTAGTTCCGAAGAAGGATGGGAAGTTCAGAGTCAGTGTCGATTACCGGGATCTCAACAGAGCCAGCCCAAAGGATGATTTCCCGCTTCCAAACATAGATATCTTAATCAACAATTGTGCCAAACATGAAATCCAGTCCTTTGTAGATTGTTTTGCTGGTTACCATCAGATTTGGATGGACAAAGAGGACGCTGAGAAAATGACTTTCATTACACCATGGGGAGTGTACTGTTATAAGATGATGCCATTCGGCCTAAAGAATGTTAGGGCCACCTACATGAGGGCGATGACTACCATCTTTCATGACATGATACATAAAGAGATCGAGGTGTATGTGGATGACATCATCATTAAATCCAAGAAAGACACGGATCATATAGAAGACTTGAGGAAATTCTTCAACAGATTGCGGAAGTACAACTTGAAATTAAACCCTACAAAGTGTGCATTCGGGGTTCCTGCCAGAAAGTTACTGGGATTCATTGTGAGCCGCCGAGGGATAGAATTGGATCCGTCAAAAGTCAAAGCCATCCAGGAGCTACCATCGCCAAAGAGTAAGAAGGATGTAATGAGTTTTCTAGGACGGCTAAACTACATCGGCCGCTTCATAGCTCAGTCTATATTTATATGTGAGCCAATTTTCAAGATGTTAAAGAAGGATGCTGCAACAAGTTGGACCGAGGATTTTCAAAAGGATTTCGACAAGATCAAGGAGTACCTATCGACACCACTAGTCTTGGTCCCACCAGAGCCAGGTAGACCATTGCTACTCTACCTTGCAGTATTAGATGAAGCTTTCGGTTGCGTTTTAGGGCAGCATGACGAATCAGAGAGGAAATAACAAGCTATATATTACTTGAGTAAGAAGTTCACTCCGTATGAAGACCGATACTCTCTGCTGGAACGTACTTGCTGCGCTTTAACCTGGATAGCTCAGAAGCTAAGGCACTACTTCTGTGCTTATACAACATATCTCATATCAAGAATGGATCCCTTGAAGTACATCTTTCAGAAACCCATGCCCACTGGAAAGCTGGCTAAGTGGCAGATCTTGTTGAGTGAATTCGACATCGTCTATGTAACTCAGAAGGCAGTTAAGGGACAAGCATTGGTAGACCACCTAGCGAAAAACCCTGTGAGAGGAGAATACGAACCCCTGAAAACGTATTTTCCCGATGAAGAGGTACTATTCGTAGGAGAAGACATTTTTGAATCCTACAACGGTTGGAGAATGTTCTTTGACGGAGCGAAAAACTTCAAAGGAGCCGGCATTGGAGTCGTCTTAGTGTCAGAAACCAGCCAATATTATCCGGTGTCTGCGAAACTCAGATTTCCATGCACCAACAACATGGCAGAGTATAAAGCTTTCATACTAGGACCCAACATGGCCATCGACATGAATATTCAAGAGCTGCTGGTGATCGGTGATTCAGATTTGCTTGTGCACCAGATGCAGGGAGAAGGGGCCACTAAAAACTCCAAGATATTGCCATATCTGCACCATGTGCAGGAATTGAAGAAAAGGTTCACGAAGATAGAATTTTGGCATATTCCCAGGATTCAGAACGAGTTCGCTGACGCATTAGCCACTTTGTCATCAATGATATAGCATCCAAACAAGAACTTCATTGATCCTATCCCAGTAAAGATCCACAGCCATCCAACATATTGTGCCCATGTTGAAGAAGAAACAGACAGGAAATCTTGGTTCCATTACATCAAGGAATATTTGGCGAAAGGCGAATACCCGGAGCATGCGAACCATACTCAGAAACGCATGCTTTGGAGGTTGTCCAACAATTTCTTCCATGGTGGAGGAACCCTATATAGAAGGACTCCTGATTTGGGACTATTGAGGTGTGTTAACGCAAAGGAAGCTTCTAAGATGCTTGAATAGATACATGTTGTGGCCCGCATATGAATGGATTTTTCTTGGCCAAAAAGATACTAAGGGCCGGTTATTTCTGGATGACCATGGAGACAGATTGCATCCAGTATGTCCGAAAATGCTACCAATGTGAAGTGCATGCAGATATGATAAAAGTGCCATCGAATGAGCTCAATGCAACAAGCTCACCTTGGCCCTTTGCCGCCTGGGGAATGGATGTCATTGGTCTAATCGAGCCCACTGCCTCAAATGGGCATCGATTTATTTTGGTAGCCATAGATTACTTCACCAAATGGGTCGAAGAAGCATCTTACAAAGCAGTGACTAAGAAGGTCGTGGCAGATTTTGTCCGCGACCGGATTGTTCCAGAATCCATCATCACTGACAATGCCGCCAATCTCAATAGTGATCTGATGAAATCCATGTGCGAGACTTTCAAAATCAAGCACAAGAATTCCACAGCGTATAGACCTCAGATGAATGGGGTTGTAAGAGCCACCAACAAGAATATCAAGAAGATACTAAAATCATAAACAATGGCACGAGAAGCTACCGCTCGCTTTGTTGGGATACCGTACCACAGTCCGCACATCAACCTGGGAAACTCCCTATTTGCTGGTTTATGGTACTGAAGTTGTTATCCCCGTTGAAGTGGAGATTGCTTCTTTGAGAATCATACAAGAAGCTAAGCTCGGCGACGCAGAATGGATAAAGAGCCGTTATGAGCAGTTGGCCCTCATAGATGGAAAGAGGATGAATGCATCGTGTCACAGAAAACTTTATCAGAATAGAATATTTAGAGCCTTCAACAAAAGATTCAAGTTGAGGCAGTTCACACCGGGACAGCTGGTGTTGAAGAAAAAGTTTCCACATCAAGATGAAGCTAAAAGGTAATTCTCTCCCAATTGGCAAGGTCCTTACATGTTTCATAGAGTATTCAGGGGAGGAGCCCTCATACTTGCAGAAATGGACGGAGAGGTCTTACCAAACCCAATCAATTCAGATGCAATAAAGCGATACTATGTGTAACTGTTTATGTTTCCGCAAATGATGTAAATTGAACTATGCTCGACCTGATTCCTGTTTAAGAGGGCATACGTAGGCAGCCCTGTGGGTTCGGTCATAATTCAATAAAATTTTATTTTTCCCCACAATCGAAAACTGGGGCAGAATTCTGAGGAGGACCCTCAAAATTCTAAAGCAAGTTCAGCCAATCGCAGCATACACGGCAGTCAGAAGTGTTTATCCATCTAACTGGGGAAGAATTTTGAGGAGGACCCTCAAAATTCTACAGCAAGAGAAGTCGCAATGCCTCGGATCATGTCACAGTCACTGGTTCATCTAACCAATTTCTAAAAAACATATTTTACTATGTCTTTGAAAACTATGCATGCTTGCTTTTGAAA
>MDKH01052239.1:0-17040 GCA_005239495.1 Nicotiana undulata | reverse complement strand
ACTTGAACAGTGTGTACCTATTACAATTGCTTCTAATAAAGCTGAAAGATACAATATCAAATCTCCTACTACAACCAACTAGACTTAAAAGACAAACAGATGGAACTGGTTCTTCTAGCCGGTAAGTAGCTTTTGTGTCGCACAAGTATTCTGCTTGCAAAATAGCTCTGGGAATTTTGCTTTCAATTCTTGTTTCACTTCTATCTTTGTGCGTAAATCTTTAGCAGGAATTCTTCAACACTTTATAGAATCAGTTGTTGAGATATGTTGTTCAATTCTAATGCAACTCTTCCTTGGTGGAAGAGTTTGTATTTTTCTCAACTTCCTCCTTTTGTTTCTGTCCTCGCTGAACTCGAACTCTAACCTCTTATCAATTTGCAACCTTTTCGCTTTAGGAGACAACCTCTTAGTTCATGGATAATTCACAATCATGTTTATCTCCTGTGTATAGACGGTTCTTGTGCCAATGGGTCTGTTCAAGTATGTTTGCCCTGATGGACCTGGTTCAACTAGGTAGACATTTGTCAATCTTCAAAACCATGCAATGACTTGGGTCAACAGCTACGTATGTATAAGTGGATTCAGGATTTAAATTCTCGTTCATGCAGAATATTATTGTATACAAATACTTTTTTGCCACTGTGAAAAAAAAATTGCAACTTAACATACACTATAAAAAAGACGGATTTTTAATAGAATATTTATGATCGACAGGTCCGTCACAACATTGTAGTGGATTTAAGACTACGGTTTATGACAAATTTCATTAACGTAGATGAAAATTATAGTGGGTTTGCTACAATTTTTTGACAGTTTTTTCTTTTAATCACATAACTCTGGTGACAATTAAATTGGTGAGGATTCATTCCACACAAATATTTTTTGTTTTTGGTAATGATAAAATAGCATTTTTTTTTAAATAAAAAGGAGCGGGTTAGTGGGAAGGCGAGGAGTCAATTGGCACATCCACCCTCTGCTTTTTGATTTGCCCATATACAATCAACCTATTTATAACTGCTTAGTTTGTTTCGATATTTTTTGGCCGCTATAGTAAAGTGTTGTTATAGAGGATATATATTATAACATAACATAAAAATCAGTTCCGAGAAAGACTCTTTTTATGATGAATGTCTGTTATATGATAATCTTGGTATAGAGAAATACGTCTGACCGTATATATAGAGATGTCCCTATGTGCTAATTAGTACCAAATAAATATATGATTTACAGTGAAATCTTATGATATGTATAAGTTTGGGTTTCGCAGATATATTTGACTTCCTTTTAAAGAGTGTCCCATGTTTTGTTAACAAATGTTCGAGCTTGTTTGTTTCTTTAAAGCAAATCTTGAATAGACGTTTTATTCTCTACGGGCTGCTAATTATATTTGTAAGTGTTTTCATTGTGTTTGAAATTCTGGATTCTATCTCCATTTAAGACATGAGATTTTGGTGTAGGTTATTGTAGTAGTAAATTATGAGCGACATTTTTAAAGGGTTGTCTTTTATTTGGTGATGTCATTTCTATTGTGAAATTTTTCACAATTAGCTGGAATGTATAGGATTTTTTTTCACTTTTAACTAGAGGTCTTGAGGCCCTGAGTAATATAAATTCAAGTAAAAACCTTTCTTTTTTAATTTAATAGACCATACAATCTGAATTTGAATTAGTCGAGACACCAAAGCAGATATCGAAAACCAGATGAAAAACCACAAAAAATTGCAGTAATATAGTAACGGAGATGCTGAGTTAAGGTGGACGTACGTTGTTATTATTATTATTATTATTATTATTATTATTATTATTATAAATAATCTCGAAGATACTTTGAAACTATCCTCTCACCTACTTCTTTTTTAGCCGATCGATGATTAACACATAGAACCTTAACAAAATTTCAACCTTGCTAGTGATGGGTTACCTGTCGAAAATTCTGTGTCGCCATCACATAGATAATTTTGATAAGAGCTGTTCATGCACAAAAATTGTTTAAGTTTTTGGTGGATGATATAATAATCATATACCAATTCATGAACATATTATGGTCTACGAAAAATTTCTCTTCTTTTCAAGTTACAACAACAACTACTACATACTTAGTGTATTGTCATAGTGTAGGGTCTGGGAAGGATAATGTGTCACGACCCAAATCCTAATTTAAGTCGTGATGGTGCCCAACTTCGATGTCAGGCAGGCCAACCTTAATTTGCTAGAAATCCCTTCTTAATTTATCAAACAATTTACTAACTCTTGTGAAATTTTAGAACTTAATTACGAAATAAACAAGTGATTAAAAACCCATAAAGATAGAAATAACTATACTAGTCACCGCCAATAATTACAACCAATAGAATATAATATCCACTACGTGGGTGTGCCAGGAACTGGCGTCACGAGTCTATGGGCATCTAATAGAAATGAGTATCCAAAAGAAAATACAAGTCTGCCCTACTGTCTGATGAGGTATAAACAGACATAGCAAAAGAAAAGAGGAACTTCAAGGTGCTGCCAGAGAAAGCGTCAAGGAAAGCACCTCACCAAGAAGTCCACACCAGCTATAGGTCAGGGACGAACTCCAGACGAATACCCAGATGCACCTGCCTCAGAACCTGTACAATTAAGTACAGAAGCGTAGCATGAGTACATAAACAAATATGTACCTAGTGAGTATCCCGTCTGATCTCGAAGAAGTAGTGACGAGAAGTCGACGTGATACTTACTAGGGTCAAAACAATATAATTAAATGAAGGCTAGGCAGGAATCGCAGTCGTAGTAATCACAAAGACATGAAATATCAAGTATAAATTTGTAATTACCTTTGCATGTCAATTTCACTAGCATATAATTTACTAAATTTTCTTTTCACATAAATCAATTTATACAAGTATCACAAACACCCAGTCAATTAAATAGCACATAGTATGCCGAAGCGTACGACCGATACGTCGTCAAAATAAATGTGCATTGTCGAAGGGCGAACGGCTCGAACCATAGATGCATCTATTACCCCGCTCGCGAATCGAACATGCGACGCGGTTGACATAATGATAAGGCTATCCCGCTCACGGATCATACATGCCACGCGGGTGCCCGTATACATACACAAAATTATCAAGAGTTCAGGGATTCACAGAAATTATACTTGAAGTCAAGAATTTAAGCATTTGTAAATTTTAAATGTAACTTCCTAAATATTCTCATACCAATTCAAGGATACTAAGAAACTCAAAATACATTTAGGGTCACATTTAAGGCACATAAAAGCATGCTTGTGAGTCCTAAAACTACCCAACATAACATAATAGTTTCTACACACGGACTCTCGTCACTTCATGCGTGCGTAGCCCCCGCAAATAAGAACACGCAATTATTATAATCACCTATGGGGACAATTCCCTCTTACAAGGTTAGAAACGAGACTCACCTCGCGTCGAGCCTATTTTCCGGGTCAAGAACGCGCCCGAAATTCCAAACTCGTCTCCCAAGGACTCGAAACTAGGTATACACGAATTAATCTATGCTCAAAAGTATGAAATGTACCTAATTAAGTAGTTATTTGAACCTACTTTGAAAAAACCCAAAATACACCCCGGCCCCACATGCTCGGATTCCAGAAATTCTCGAAGGAAACACTTACCCATAACCTAAGGATCATTAATATATAATTTGATGATTTCATAGCTAGTTAGTGGGAAATTCCCTAAATTTCATAAAGCCCTAGGTTTCTACCAAAACCCTTGATTTACACTAATTAGAGGGTTGATTTACCTGGCAATTCATGTATTAGACTAACATTAGGGTAAAAATCACTTACCTTTCAGTAGCTAGGTCATTTGGCTCTTTTCCAAGCTCTCAAGTTCGTCAATGGAGGAAAGAAATGGTGTAAAAATGATGCATTCCCGTATTTTAAAAGACCTCACTGCCTACAGGGTTTTCGCACCTGCGACTCGGGGACCGCATCTACGGTCTGGCATCTGCGAGGACAATCTCGCACCTGCGGAACTGGACAAGGGGGTCTGGGCTCGCACCTGCGTAGAGGAGCCCGCACCTGCGGCTCCGCTCTTGCGGATTTTGATCCGCACCTGCGAGAAATGGGCAGCCTCACCTGAAGCCGCACCTGCGAGGCAAGGACCGCAGGAGCGGTCTCGCACCTGCGACTGGGCAACCGCAGGTGCGGTTACACCATATCTGGTGCATCAACAGTTATAGATGCTGGTTTTTAGCCTCGTTTGATGCCCGAATGGCTTCTGGGCCCACCCGAGCCCCTGTCCAAATATATCAACAAGTCCCAAATCATAATACGAACTTGCTCGAGCCTTCGGAACACCCAAAACAATGCTAAAACTAAAAATCACACCTCAAAACCCCTAGATTCAAACTTAAGAACTTTAAGTTCTTGAATTCGATAATAATGCGCCGAACCGACCTATACTACTCGGAAGTACACCAAATTTGGCAAGCAAGTCATAAATGACATAACGGAACTATTCCCAGTTTCGGAATTCCATTCGGACCTTGATAACACAAAAACACGTTCCAAACCTCAATTCTTGAACTTAAGGAATTATATTTCACTATATGGCGCCGAAACGCTCCTGGGTCATCCAAAACTCGTTCCGAACATACGCCCAAGTCCGAAATCATCATACGAAGCTACCGGAACCGTCGAAACTCGATTTCGAGGTCGTTTACGCAAAACGTTGATTGAAGTCAAACTTGGCCTTAAAAGCCAACCTTAAGGAACCAAGTGTTCCTACACCATTCCAAACTCTTCCAAATCCTGAACCACCCGTCCCCATAGGTCATAAATCATTAAAAGCAACTACGGTAAGTCTTATTTAGGGGAACGGGGTCCTATAATGCAAAACGACCTGTCGAGTCGTTACGTTCTCCACCTCTTAAACAAACGTTCGTCCTCGAACAGGTCTAGAATCCTACCTGAAGTGCTGAATAGGTGTGGATATCTGCTCCACATGTCCTCCTCGGACTCCCAAGTCACATCCTCGACTGGTTGTCCCCTCCACTGGTCCTTTACGGCAGAAACTCTCTTGGACCTCAATTGGCGATCTTACCTGTCAATAATAGCAACTGGCTTCTCCTCGTAGCCTAACCTCTCATCCAACTGAATGGTGCTGAAATCAACCACGTGAGAGAAGTCGCTGTGGTACCTCCGGAGCATGGATACATGAAAGACCGGATGAATTTCTGATAAACTGGGAGGTAAAGCAAGCTCATAAGCAACCTCCCCAACTCGCCTCAATACCTCGAAAGGACCTATAAACCTTGGGCTCAACTTGCCCTTCTTCTCGAACCTCATAATACCCTTCGTTGGTGAGACCTTCAACAGGACCTTGTCTCCCTCCATAAATGATACGTCACGCGCCTTCCGATCCACGTAACTCTTATGTCTGGACTATGCTGTGCGGAGCCTCTCCTGAATCAACTTTACTTTCTCCAAAGAATCCCTCACCAGGTAGGTGCCATATAACTTAGCCTCTCTAGGCTCAAACCACCCGATAGGAGAAGGACATCGCCGACCGTATAAAGCCTCAAATGGAGCCATCTCGATGCTAGACTGGTAACTCTTATTGTAAGCAAACTCGGCCAAAAGCAAGAACTGGTCCCACTGACCTCTGAAGTCAATCACACATGCCCCGAGCATGTCTTCCAATATTTGAACTGACCGCTTCAACTGACCATCCGTCTGAGGGTGAAATGTTGTGCTGAGATCTATCTAGGTGCCCAACTCACTATGCAATGCTCTCCAGAAGTGCGAGGTGAACTGAGGACCTCGATCTGATATAATGGACACGGGCACACCGTGCAACTGGACTATCTACCGAATGTAGATCTGGGCCAACCTCTCAGAAGTATAAGTAGTAGCTACTGGAATGAAATGCGCCGATTTGGTCAACCTATCCACAATTACCCAAACCTCGTCAACCTTCCGCAAAGTCCCAGGCAACCCAACCACGAAGTCCATAGTGATGCGCTCCCACTTCCACTCAGGAATGGGCATCTACTGAAGTAGGCCTCCTGGCCTCTGGTGCTCATACTTGACTTGCTGGAAATTAAGACATCTAGCCACGTACTCCACTATGTCCTTCTTTATCCGCCTCCACCATAAATACTGATTCAAGTCACGATACATCTTCGTAGCACCAGGCTGAACAGAATACCGTGAACTGTGAGCCTCCTCTAGAATCCTCTCCCTCAGGCCATCAACATTAGGAACACACAAACGACACTGAAGTCTCAAAACACCATACTCACCCATAGTAACCTCCTTGGCACCACCCTGAATCACTGTCTCCCGTAGCTCTGCCAAGAACGGATCATCAAATTGTCGGGCCTTAATCTCACCCAATAACAAAGACTAAGCCACCACGTGGGCAAGCACTCGGCGGGGCTTTGAAAGTTCCAATCTCACTAGGCGATTAGCCAAGGACTGAATGTCCAAGGCTAGAGGTATCTCATATGCTGCGATGTAAGCCAAACTACTCATACTCTCCGCCTTTCTGCTCAAGGCGTATGCTACCACATTTGCCTTTCCCGGATGATAAAGGATGGTGATGTCATAATCTTTCAACAACCCAAGCCACCTGCGCTGCCTCAAATTAAGATCCCTTTGCTTGAAAAAATGTTGCAAGTTGCGGTGGTCTGTATAAACTCACAAGACACCCCATACAAGTAGTGCCTCCAAATCTTAAGAGCATGAACAATCGCCGCCAACACCAAATCGTGCATAGGGTAGTTCTTCTCATGAACCTTCAACTGGCGTGAAGCATAAGAAATAACTCTCCCCTCCTGCATCAACACACACCCCAAACCAACGCGTGAAGCATCGCAGTATATGGTATACATCCCAGAACCGGAAGGCAATATCAAAACTGGTGCTGAGGTTAATGGTGTCTTGAGCTTCTGAAAGCTCGCCTCACACTCGTTGGACCATCGAAACGGGGCATTATTCTGAGTCAACCTAGTCAATGGGGCTGCAATGGAAGAAAACCCCTCCACAAATCGGCAATAATAACTTGCTAGACCCAAGAAGCTCCTGATCTCTGTAGCTGAAGTAGGACGTGGCCAACTCTGGACTGCCTCAATCTTCTTAGGATCAACCCTGATACCCTCTCCGGATACCACATGTCCCAAGAATTCCATGGAATCCAACCAGAACTCACACTTGGAGAATTTAGCATATAGCTTCTGTTCCCGCAAAGTCTGGAGCACAACTCTCAAATGCTGCTCGTGCTCTCCCAGGCTACGTGAGTAAATCAGAATGTCATCAATAAAGACAATGATGAAAGAATCAATATATGGCGTGAACACCCTATCTATCAAGTCCATAAATGCTGTTGGGGAATTAGTCAAGCCAAAGGACATCACCAAGAACTCATAATGGCCATATCTCGTACGAAAAGCAGTCTTCGGAACATCCGAGTCCCGAATCTTCAGTTGGTGATACCTCGATCTCAAATCAATCTTAGGAAACACCCGAGCACCCTGCAACTAGTCAAACAAATCATCAATGCACGGCAATGGATACTTATTCTTAATGGTGACCTTGTTCAACTAGCGGTAGTCAATACACATCCGCATAGACCCATCTTTCTTCTTCACAAATAGCATTGGAGCACCCCAAGGCGATACACTCAGCCTGATAAACCCTTAGCCAACAACTCCTCAAGCTGCTCCTTCAACTCTTTCGGAGCCATACAGTACGGGGGAATGGAAATAGGTTGGGTGCCTGGGGCTAAATCAATATAGAAATCTATATCACGGTCCGGAGGCATGCCTGGAAGGTCTTAAGGAAAAACATCAGCAAACTCTCGAACCACTAGAACTGAATCAATCGTCGGAGACTCGGCGGTGGTGTCCCGCACATAAGAAAGATAGGCCAGAAACCCCTTCTCGACCATATGTCGAGCCTTCAAAAAGGAAATAACTCGACTGGCTGCACTAACTGAGGAACCTCTCCACTCCAGCCTAGGCAACTCAGGCATGGCTAGGGTAATTGTCTTGGCATGGTAATTTAAGACGACATGATAGGGAGATAGCCAATCCATGCCCAGGATAATATAGAAATCAACCATATCGAGCAATATAAGGCCCGCTCTAGTCTCGAACCCACAAAATGTAATCACACAGGATCGATAAATCCGGTCTACCACCACAGAATCGCCCACGCGAGTGGACACATAAATAGGAGTACCCAAGGACTCGCGAGGGACATCCAGGAAATAAGCAAATAAGGCTGACACATATGAATAAGTGGATCCTGGATCAAATAACACTGATGCCTCTCTACCACATACTGAAATAGTACCTGTGATCACGGTGTCTGAGACCACCACATCTGACCGGGCCGGAATAGCACAGAATCTGGCTGGAGCACCGGATGACTGAGCTCCGCTAGAATGAATAGGAGTTGGCTGAGCTCCCCCTGCCTGGACTTTACCTTTGGGACGACCTCTACCAGCCTAACCTTCACCTCTGGGTGGACGAACCGCCGGTGCTGAGAATGTAGGCTGATAACTCTGTTGAACGACCTTGCCCCTAAGCTTGGGACAAGTCCTCCTCATATGGCCTGGGTCTCCGCACTCATAACATCCCCTCGGTACCATAGCCTGCTGCCCTGAAGATGAAGAACCCTGGATAGCTGGGGGACTGTGAGAACTCTCTGGCATGGCACTGAAGTAAGGACTAGAAGACCCCTGATGACCAAAATACCCGCCGGAGGAACCCTGAATGGCTGGTGGGCGGTAAGAACTCTCCGGCATGGTGCTGAAATAGGGCCTCACTGGAACACCATGGGGAGGTGGTGGAGGAGCTGAATATGGAGGCCTTCTAGGCTGGCCCCTACCGAACTGACCTCTACCCCTGGCTGGGGCACCTCTGAAATCTCCAGAAAATCTAGCTCTCTTACCCTGCTGACTCAACTCTCTGCCCCTCGATCGATAACCCTCAATCCGACGAGCTATCTCGACCACAAGCTGATAGGGAGTCCCCATCTCTACCTCTCGGGACATGTTGGCCCTAATACCTGAGTGCAGCCCAACTACAAATCTCCGCACTCTCTCAGCATCAGTAGGAAATATCATAAGGGCATGAGTAGACAACTCAGTCCCATTCCCTTCGATAATTTATCAACCACCACTTTATTTAGGCCTTTTGTAAGCGCATCCGACACATTATATTTTGACGTTACGTATTCAGTTTTGATTATTCCACTAGAGAATAGTTGTCTAACAGTATTATCTTTTCGTCATGTGTGATTATTCCACTAGTTTGGGCCAAAATGGAATATCTTCCAAGAAATTCCGCAGCCATTGAGCTTCTTCTCTAGCCTTATGTAAAGCTATAAACTCATACTCCAATGTAAAGCCAGCGATGCATGTCTGTTTGGTTTATTTCCAAGACACTGCTCCTCCACCAATAGTAAACACGTATCCACCTATGGACTGTGTTTCTGATGACCCTGTGATCCAATTTGCATCATTATATCCTTCAGTTACTACATGATACTTATTGTAATGCAAAGCATAATCTTGAGTATGTTTTAGATACACCAAAAATTGATTCATTTCCATTCAATAAGTTTGGTCGTGATTACTTATGTAACGACTTAGTTTACTTACTGCACAAGCTATATCAGGTCGTGTACAATTCAAGATATACATTAAACTTCCCAACACTTATGAGATTTCCTTTGACCTAGATTCTTTGTAAGAGCAACATTTACATCAATAGGGTCTTTGCGACTTTGAAATCCAAATACTTGAATTTTTCAAGTACCACTTTAACGTAATGAGATTGAGAAAATGCCAGTCCTTGAGGAGTCCTATGGATTTTAATTCCTATAACTAAATTAGCAACTCCTAAGTCTTTCATATCAAACTTGCTAGAAAGCAAATTCTTAGTAGCATTTTTATCCGCAATGTCTTTGATCATTATTAACATATTATCAAAAAATAAACATACAATGACTATATGATTTGGAGTGAAATTAATGTAATCACATTTATCACTTTATTAATCTTAAATCCATTTGCCGACATTATTTGGTCAAATTTGGCATGGCATTGTTTGGGTGGTGGGTGCTTGTTTCAATCCGTAAAGTGAGTTAACAAGTCGGCACACCTTTTTTTATTTTTGGGAACCACGAACCCTTGAGGTTGTTCCATATAAATTTCATCCCACAAATCTCCATTTAAGAAGGCTGTCTGCACATCCATCTGAAGGATTTCAAGACCATACACGGCGGCAAACGCTATTAACACACGAATAGATGTAATCCTCGTTACCGGTGAGTATGTACCAAAATAATCAAGACCTTCTCGTTGTCTAAACCCTTTGACAACTAATCTTGAATTATATTTTTCAATAGTACCATAAACGTTTATTTACTTTTTGAAAATCCACTTAAAACACAATGGTTTATTTCCCGGGGGGAAGATCAACCAATTCCTAAGTATTATTATTTGATATGGATTCTATCTCACTATTGACTGTTTCTTTCTAATATCGTGCTTCCGAAGAAGACATTGCTTTTTCAAAGATTGTACGATTTTTTAGATTAATTACGAAATTGTCACTGACTTCGTATTTAAAAGTCTGCGCATTTCCAAATTGAAACCAACATATCTCCTTCATTATAAGGTCAAATGGAGTGATTTAAAATCCTATCTCGATTGAAATTTCACAAGGAATACCTTGGAGGAATCAAAAGCAAGTTTTGGGATCACTTGGCATGCAAAACGAGGCTGAATAGCTAGGCAAAAATACTTCATATCGAAGGTTTGTTCATTTGGTCATATTTTGAGTGAGGGAGCTCGGATTTGGACAATTGTTGGAGGATCTTTTCACCATATGAATTGGGGTAAGTGTTCTATACTCGATTTTGGTTATATTTCATGAATCCATCTTCATTTTTGTCATTTGATTGATGATTTCAAAGTAAAATTTAGGGGTTTTGTCTAAAATTTCAAAAAGGGAATTTTTGAGTTTTGAACATCGATGCAGAGTCAGATTTGAGTGAAAGTAGTATGCTTGGACTCATAATTCAATGTATTGTTGGATTTTGTACGTTTTGTCGGCTTTCGAAGCGCGGGCCCGAGTTTGACTTTTTGGTCGATTTTAGGATTTTGATTAAAGATTCGACCTTTATCGATTGGGTTAGTTTCCTTTGGCATTATTTGATGTATTTGAGTTGCTTTTGGCTAGTTTTGAGCCGTTTAGATGGTCGTTATGCACGAGATTCCTTTTTTAGAGTATCATTTGGCTTGCTGGGTATTGGATTTGGCATGTTCGGGGTAAGTAACTCTTCTAAACTTAGTGTTGAGGGTATGAAACCCCCTAATATGTGTTATGTGATTGGTATTGAGGTGACACACATGCTAGGTGACGTGCGTGTGGGCGTGCACCATGTGAATTGGGACTCTGTTGCTTCCATGGAACTGTATAGTGGCCCTAATTTATTGATATTTGTGTTTTCACCATGAGATAAAGTAATTGAGTTGTCAATCATGCTAAATATCATGTTTAGGCTTCATGCTGATGTTGTTAGGACCCATAGTGGTTGTTTCTTACTGTCATCTCACTGATTGCGTTGATATTTTGTACTCAGTCATATTCATGCATTCATATCATATCTCAGTCTCAGTTGTTGTTATCGATATATCATATCATTGTTTTCGGGCTAGTTTTCATGACATTGTGAGCCCGTGAGTGAGATTAGAGAGAGTGATGGCTGAGTGAGTCCGAGGGCCTGAGTGAGAGTGATATTTTTGATCGGGCTGCACGCCGCAACATGTTATATTGTACATTTTTGGATCGGGTTGCATGCCGCAACATATTATTTTATACATTTTGTGATCGGGCTGCATGCCGTAGCATATTATATTATACCTTATGGGATCGAGCTACACGTCACAACAATATACTGATTATATTTTATGGGATCGGGCTACACGTCGCAGCGATATAGAGCTTGGGCTGAAGGATCCCCTTCGGAGTCTGTACACCCCCAGTGAGCGCGGTCGACTATATATATTTGTGGATCGGGTTGCACGCCGCAGCGGTTATTGTACATCGCTGAGTGATTGAGTGTGCTGAGCATTGAGCATAGTGAGAGAGGATGCGAGAAAGTGAGATTGAGTACTCTAAGAGTGTGAGTACATGATTCATCTCTGGGATACATGGCATTTGCATGCACACATGACATACAGGCATAGAGATGCATTTTTCCTCATGTTATATAGTATCACGTCATTCATGACTTTTTACACACATAAATATGTGGGCATAGAGATGTATTTTTCACTTCTTATCTAGAAAGAAAATGAAACATCTTATTTATTGTGGAAAGAATATTTGGAAAAATTACAGTTTTCAAACTTACTCATATTTTTGGCATTTTGGTAAAAGATTTTGGGTTTTCACTTAGATACTTATAAAGCATGCCCATTTTCTAGAACTGTGAACGATCTGGGCATTTTACTTCTGAGATACCTCTTTTATTACGTATATTATGTTGTTATGAACTGATAAGGAATATTGGTATTGTACCCGACCTTGTGTTAGCTCGTCACTTCTTTCAATCTAAGGTTAGGTTTGTTACTTACTGAGTACATAGAGTCGGTTGTACTCATACTACACTTTTGCACCTTGCGTGCAGATGTTGGTGTGTTCGATGGGAGTTGGATTGAAGATGTACATGCGTCCCGGTTGTAGCTTCCCCTTGTTCATGGTAGCTTTAGATCAATAAAAATTTGTTTATGTAAGTTTTAAACAGACGATGTATTTATTTCCTTTCAGCTTTATAAATTCTATTCTTAGAAGCTCGTGATTTGTAGTAACAGTCCTTGGGAAATGTATAAGATTTAGCTATTTTGTTTTACTTAGTTGTCTTATTAAATTTCATTGAAATTGGATAGTTGTTAATTGGATTACCTAGCGGGTTGGGTTAGGTTCCATCAAGACTAGTTGGATTTTGGGTCGTGACACATTGAATACTGCCTTGTAAGCAATACTCATTACCTTGCCATGACTAATGCCATTTTTGGCGTCTCGGAGTCATAAAACAAGAATTAATATTATGTCTATTTTTTCATGTGTGTGTATGTATATATATATATATTCTTCAACTTGATTAACGAACTCTAATTGGCCTAAAAATTTATGAAACTAGCGGATACTGTTGTGTGAGCAACAATCACCATGGATAACATCTTTTTTTTATTTTTATGTTTTGGGTTCATAGAAATACTATGCACGGCACATGGAACCTACATGTGCATTGCATGACCATTTGGATCCTACAGGTGCTCAAAAAGTTAAAAAACTCTGATTGACCTAAAATTGATGGAACCATCGAATACTGCCTTGTGAGAAATACTCACCATAACTAACATCGATTTTTGGCGTTTCGAGGTCATTTAACAGGAATCGATAATTATGTCTGTTTTTTCGTGTCTGTATATATATGATAGTTTTTCTGAATTTGATAGACGAACTCTGATTGGTCTAAAAATTGATGGAACAATTTGATAATACCTTGTGAGCAATAGCCACCATGACTAACGTTGCTTTTGGCATTTCGGGGTCATTAAACAAGAATTAATGATTATGTCCATTTTTGTGTGTGTGTATGTATATATGATTATTTGTCTAAGTTTGATTGATAGGCTCCGACTGGCCAACAAATTGATGGAACCATCATATACTGCCTTGCGAGTAATAGTCACGACTTACCATGACTAACGTCATTTCCTAGCGTTTCAGGGTCATACGAATACTATGCATGACCATATGGAACCTACCCGTGCTATGAATGGAAGCATAACCAAAGTCTCAAAAGATAAAAATGTATCCTCTTTGAATGCTTATAATAATATGTACTCCCTCTGTTCCAGTTTATGTGAACCTATTTCTTTTTTGGTACATTCCATTAACAATGGTACATTTCTATATGTGGTAATAATTTAGCTTAAACTTACAATTCTACCCTTAATGAGAAGCTTTTTTAACCACACAAATACTCTAGGCCCCTTTTTGACTTGTTTAGGACCACAAATTTCAAAAGTCTTCATTTTTATTAAACTTTGTGCCCATTCAAACAGGTTCACATAAATGGGAGGGAGGAAGTTGTTTACCTCGAAATTCGAGTAATAATTAAACTTGTATTGTGGTTTTAAAGATACGTGATCTAATTCAGTACCAATTGATAAATGACGAATTAACTAAATTAATTGAACGGTAAAAGTAAATCAAACTAGTACTGCAGTGATATATCGACCTCGATTAGGAACAAGCTCGAGATAAGATGTTACGAACAATAAGAACAGTAATAAGAATGTAAGTAAGTAAAAAGCAGCGTATTGGTATTTCTTAGTGAATGTGTATGATTGTTACAAATGAACAAGGTTCCGCTTTATATAGTAGAGGAATCCTAAATAAGGTGCAAATCTAATTTCATAAATGAAATCCATAATTGATGTTAGTAACCGCCAGCGGTTCCGTCACTCCCGAGATTCCTGCCGAGATCCATGGTTGATCACTGATATCTTGCTATTCCGTTGCTCGATGTTTGTCATGCCCGATCTCGATCCTTCGATCTTCGTGCCTTCAAGCTCGAGCTCGCTTCAGTATAAGATTAATCTCGAGGCAGTTCCTCGAGCCCGTAAAATCGGACATCCTCGATTTAACCGTATATAGATAGTCCTTGCATTTCTTAGAATGAAATCATAAGAAACGACTCGAGCCTTGATTCCCTTACACCTCGATCATAACGTTATCTTTGTGACGTAAGCGACGGATGTGACCGAAATGTCCTGTCAATTTGGTTCCTCAAATCATCAATGCATGTCAGTCGTCGGTCAGCCGCTAGTGCCACCGAACCGTCGCCACAAGCCTATAAATATCACCTGCTTCATTGATTCAAACTTTTATTTTTCTTTGATTAAAACTCTCAACTTTCTATCTCCTCTCATCTTCCTTTCATTGCCGCCTGTTACGCCGTCGTTTTTCTCATCGGAGCCACCAATTTTATACCTATCTTCGACCTTCTTTGCATTCACAAATGGCGAAAACCTCTAAGACTGTGCCGCTGAAATAAAAGGCTTCATCGTCCTCTTCCCGATCGGACGGTGAAAAAATACCGATAGAACCGGCCCCCCATGAGTATGTTCCTGGCCCATGCATTCTAAAATCCGACGTCAAAGTCAGGAACCCCTCATCGATACCGGGATGATGCGAACATGTGTTAGATTACGAAGAGCCACACCGAGGCCAAATAAGGACTGCAAATAGGGTCATGAGGTAGTGGTGCGCATTCCCGCCCCTGAAGAGAGCATCACTACACACGTGAAGGGGTTCTTAAGTGTTTACACTTACCCCTTCACATTGGGTACCGTCGACCACGTGATTTTTGACTTCTGCAGAAGGTACAAAGTTACCCTCGGTCAGATCCACCCTTCATTATGGAGCATAGTAATCATGCTGCTCGTTTTCTCCAACGAGGCCGGGGGGTTAGAGTTCACTCTGAACCACCTTATACGGTTGTACTGGCCTCAAATCTATCGAGGGCTGATTAAGTTTCAATACCGGGCAACAAAAACCTTATTCTCGAGCATCAACGAGGATAATGACCGAGATTGGATGAGCCGATTCATACAGGTGAGGACTTGTGATATAATACCAAATGAGAAGATGGCGTTCCCTGAGGAATGGAATCTTGATCATAAGTGAATCTTCATATCTCGATTTTTATGTTTCATATCTTTGCCTAATATTTCCCTTTGACATAAAACTATCTCTTGGATGCCTCAAGCGGTGCTCGATCTCGAAAATTGGGTCCGAAAGCTAGCCTCTACTTCTATTCGCGCCGAACGATCATAGCGGGATTTTGCAAAGGGCAGGTGGGAGGCCAAGAACCATGGTAAGGGTATATCCCTCTGTATTCTGAAGTAAATTCATACTTCGTTTATTACTAATTTTCCTTCATGCAGGTTTGACCAAAGATACCATTTTGAGGCCTTCAAGTGAAGGAGTAGAGTCCGATTCCCCAGCTCCGAAGCCGGAAAAGGATAATAAGAGAAAGAATGACTCGCAGTCCGAGGTCCACAAACCCAAACCTCGAAGGGTGAGGAGAAAAACGACCACTATCTCAGCGGACACGGTCCAAAAACTGAGAGATGAAGACAAGGAAAAGGAGGAAGATACTTCGCCACTGATGGTTCGTCTTAGGAAGGCCGTCGAAATCACCACTCCTTCTGAGCTGCCACCTGCTGCAACTACGCCTCGTATCAAAGAGGCTGTGAATAAAATTCGGGCATGAATACGAAGTCTCCAGAGGTCGAGATTGTTTCTTGATCAACAAACTTCTACACCGGGCGAGGCCGGTTATGAAACACAAAAAATTGGTCAGAGCGACTCGCTCGGGGCCATGACAATAGGTCAACTACCATCACTGCCAGTATTTTCCGAACAGGAAATAAGGGAGGCCCGATGGTTGAAAACTCCTGAGATTGACGGAGGCTCTAGTGTATGTGATCTTTTTCGGTATTGCTTTGGAGGGGTCGATGATTCCTATTACACCAATGATGCTTCGATCCTTATGGTGGAAGCCCATCGTCTCTTTTCTCGGGTAAGTACCAGTCACTTGTTAGTTAATTTCCTTCGCCTTTTTCTTTACAAATATTACTTGTGCTTTCTTCCTTGTATAGTTAAATTATAATCCTTGAGAAGCTCCAACCATCTCCTCTGTCGCAAATTCAAGTCCTTCTGCCTTAGCAGATACTGTAAGCTACGATGGTCGGTGAAAATCTCACACTGCACTCCATACAAATAATGTCGCCAAATCTTTAAGGCATGAACAATGGCAGCTAACTCAAGATCGTGCACTGGGTAATTCTTCTCGTGCACCTTCAACTGCCTCGACGCGTAGGCGATCACCTTACCGTCCTGCATCAACACCGCTCCCAAGCCCACTCTAGAAGCATCACAATAAACCGTATAAGAACCCGAACCAGTAGGCAACAC
>ML281202.1:5402-27056 GCA_005239495.1 Nicotiana undulata | reverse complement strand
CAATTAACTAGGTCTCAAAATCTATTTAAGATAATTAATTTAGGTTTCCTTAACTAAAAAAATGTTTTAACCCAAGTTAAGAAATTTGATTCGACTAACCTTAATTAAGCCTAATTAGACTGATCAATTAATTATGTCAAACCTAGGCTTAATAATTGGTTAAGTCTCTGATTTTAGATAGTCAAATTAAATTAACCTAACCAAATCACTTAGCTTAAGTTAAAGAATTAAATTGATTGACCTACTTTAATTAATTAACTTAAACATAAGTAATTAGTATGAAACTAACTCTAGGCATTTAATTAATAAACCTTTAATTAATTAACTCANTCAAATCTAGGCTTAATAATTGGTTAAGTCTCTGATTTTAGATAGTCAAATTAAATTAACCTAACCAAATCACTTAGCTTAAGTTAAAGGATTAAATTGATTGACCTACTTTAATTAATTAACTTAAACATAAGTAATTAGTATGAAACTAACTCTAGGCATTTAATTAATAAACCTTTAATTAATTAACTCAACCCTAGTTTAGAACAACCAGTAGTCACCTAAAGAACATAACTAATGTTAGTTAACTAGAGTTAAGTAATAACCCAAGTAGATAACCATGGTTGCCTAATGGTAAATATATGGACTTCAAAGGGTACAATAGGTAATATAGACCTAGTAAATCAGATTTTTTAAGGGTAAAAAAGTCTTTTAAAGGGTAGGAAGGGTCTAAAATAGGGGCAGCTGTTCCAAAAGATAAGGAGGGGGCAGCTGCCCTATGTACTATTTGTACTATTTTTCAGCTTTTGGATAGGGAATATTCCAAGGAATATCCTAGTCCCAAATATATTATAAATAGACCCTCCCTTTAGTAAAAAGGGGTTTTTTTTGAACATCTTTTTTAGAAGAAAAAAAAGGGCTCTCTATTAGCTGCTGAAAAAATACATCAGTATTTTCGATTTTTCAAAAACAAAAACAAGGTTCCTTATACTCACTCAAAATTCTTGGTTCGAATTCTGGCTGGGGCTGTTCAGTTCTGCTTTGGGTTGCTGATCTGTTTGCTGCTGCTGAATCTCTCTTCTTCTATTGTTTCCTGTCTACACTTGGCCTTTATTTGGTCAAGTCCTTTTCCTGGTTTTCTCTTTTAAGGTATGTTACAGTGAACTTTATATAAAATGGATTGAATCCAGAACTTGTATTAAGCTTGTTGGTTCGTGTTGTGCTTTCTTCAAGAATATGTGAATCTGAATCTTCTCTTCCTCTTTTCTTAATGTAAAAAAAAAACTGAAGTAAAGTTATTATTACCTGAGTGTATGTGTGCAACTCTTGGAATCTTTNTTAATAGTCAAAACTCACTCCATGATAAGTGCATAAATTTTGTATAGTTGACTGAAGTTTACCCTTCAAAAGGGACACAAAGTATGTAGTAAAGTATGGCGTTAGAGTGAGGAGTCTGAACCCTTGAATGGTCAGATTTTCCCCTATAAGAATGCCTAAATAATTAAAGTTCTCATATAGTTTGAAATCTTGTTATGTATCAGCACTAGGGTAGATGAGTTTGACTTGTTGATAGTCAAATTCACCCCATATTAAGTGCTTAAACAGTAGCCTATCATCCTTTGAGGATATGAAATGAGAAATCAACAAAGGCTATAGAACTATGAATCTGAACCCTTCAAGTGGTCAGGTTCACTCTCTAAAGAATGCCTAAATAATTAAAGTTCTCATATAGTTTGAAATCTTGTTATGTATCAGCACTAGGGTAGATGTGTTTGACTTGTTGATAGTCAAATTCACCCCATAATTAAGTGCTTAAACAGTAGCCTATCATCCTTTGAGGATATGAAATGAGAAATCAACAAAGGCTATAGAACTATGAATCTGAACCCTTCAAGTGGTCAGGTTCACTCTCTAAGGAATGCCTAAAAATTTGAAGTCATCATATGAAATGAATGCCACAGAAGATGACTGTCATGGAGTTGAATCTGACCCCTTCCATGGTCAGATTCATCTCGCAGGCATAAGACACTATGGTAACCACATGAAGGTCAAAGTGAACTTGACTCCCCTATAGTCAAGACTCTTTCCAGAATGATACCTAATATCCCTTGGCTAGAATATCTCCAGGTACTGATATTGAGATTAACCAAAAGATATCTAAATAAAGTAGTAACAATTTCAAGTTCTTATGTATTTTAGGAGTAGCTCTGTATTTCTCAGGTTTGTAATAGATGTTATTAGTATAAAGCGGCACCCAAAAATCTGAATCTGACCCAATGGCCAGGTTTATCCCAATTAAAGGTGCTAAAATATTTATTAAGGTTATCCAGTTTAAAAATAGCATTAAGAGGACTGGACCTGACCCCTCCACAATGGGAAAATTCACCCTCTATTGATGCATAAGAGTGCAATGTTGTTGAAGACTCAATAGCAATTGCAGATCTGCACAGAGGCCGCCATTAGCCTCCAATCGATCAGTTTAGTCCCATTTATAGCACAGTGATGTAATAGTTATTTATTAGACTATGTATACATTTATTTTGTGTTGTAATAACTTGGAATGGACATTGTAAATTTAATCTTCAAGTCATCATTTATGCTTATTAGCGTGCCAGCTTAGAAAATTTAAAGTCATATTTTTAATAGTTTTAAACATGTTAGTCTTGTTTCCAGCTATTCTTTTTCTTAAAATACTGATGTAGTATGATGATTAATACTTATTCGAAATTTGAGAATGCCTTCTTTATTGTCAGCACCTCAGTCTGTGTAACTTGTATCAAATCTGTCGATTTCCTTCATATGTCGAGGCTACTTTCTAAAAACAAAACAGCACCGTTTAGTGGTCAAAACGATACTAATTATCCAAGTCTAATTCTGGTTATTTACGTTAAGGTTTCTAGGTAGCTATTTCTGCTGAGTATTCTGATTAAGTCATGCTTGGCTAAATTGTCCGAACTACCTAATCTATGAACTAATCACAATTAGGATTGGCCAAAAGAATTAAATTAATTTGGGGCTAAAATATGAACTAGTTACAATTAGGATTGGCCAAAAGAGTTGAAACAATTTGGGGCTAAAATATGGCCATAGCCCGAAACACGTTGTCTTTAGACTAATGAAACCCACTTCTAGGCAATCCTTTAGGTAGAAACATGCCTTTAGTTTGAAATTGGATAAAAATCGACAATTACCTCAAAATTATCCTAAACTACACTCGGGAGTGGCAACTCATGCCCCCGACTCTCAACTCAAAACATTAATAAAATGAACATGGTAATCACGGGTGCATTTCATGTGACGTGATTGGCCATGTGCGCAAAAATAACAAGTGCACGTCATCGTGGCTTGTTTAAGATAAATCCATAAAATATCCTAATTGATCCTAAAAACTACAACGCTCTTTCAAAAATAGAAAACATAAAGAACAATCAAATATTGCCTCAAATAGGCATTATAAATTGTCAGGACCAGTAGTCTTGACCACATAATCTACACTCGGGTGCGACAACTCATGTCCCCGACCTCAACTTAAAACTATATTAAAATCACGTGTCGCAATTACGGGTGCATTTCATGTGGCGTAATTGTAACATGTACAAAGGCATAACGGGTGCACGTTCTCGTGACTTGTTTTCAAGATAAATTCATACTTATCAAAAGCGGCTAAATTTCGAAGAGTTTAAATATGCAAAAGGCTAGAACACGTAAATAATCAGATAATTTAGGCCAAATGATAATAGTTAAGCGACCGTGCTAGAACCATGGAACTCGGGAATGCCTAACACCTTCTCTAGGGTTAACAAAATTCTTTACTCGGATTTCTGGTCGGAGACAAATCAAAACAGAGTCAAATCTTACTCGGTTTGGGATTTTCAAAATAAAACGGTGTCCCGGAGCATCGTCAAAAATCTGGGTGGCGACTCTGTAAAATAATAAATAAT
This sequence comes from Nicotiana undulata, assembly GCA_005239495.1. Taxonomy (NCBI): domain Eukaryota; kingdom Viridiplantae; phylum Streptophyta; class Magnoliopsida; order Solanales; family Solanaceae; genus Nicotiana; species Nicotiana undulata. The sequence goes on along the minus strand of ML281202.1, from coordinate 23,124 downwards.
CCCAAATTCGAATAATGTCACTTAAAGTGGAAAAATTCCCTCATTACCCCTTCATCAATACGGGGGTAGTAAAAAAAGACGTGTGACAAATATTTGTGGGGAAACCAGATAGAAATCATACTTTAGATTTATATTACGTTGATTTGCAATAGAAATCATGATCTAGGTTATATTATGCAATTGATGTCATGCCTTTAGGTTTGCTATGCTTATTTGTATTAAACTCATGCCATGAATCTGTGCATTAGATATCATGCCTTAGGATCATCACATTCACTGATTTTGCATATTAGAGAACATGTTATAGGCTCATCTTTCATTATTACGAAATTCTGGTTAGGCATAAGTCATAGTCACATAGAAATCCTATCTTTAAGTTGTTGCTGTGACCCTGCCTAATAAAACGACCATTCCTCAATGTGCATTGGAGATCCTGTTTAGGCATGTATTTGCATTTGTTCTGAATCATGTCGCCTAAGTAAATCACTATTTATAAAGAAGTTAAAAACAACCCAACACATAGACATCATGTTTGGTATAGATTTGTATGAAATCAACTCCTGTTACAATCAGCACCTAGACTAGCATGCCTATAGGGTTTAATAAAACTCAAGTTGTTTTAATTAATTTCCAAAATTCTGATCTCATTTTGGACATCATGTTTATAGGGGTACAACAGATTCACGCCTAGGAAAGCCTTATGTAATTAATGGTCTTCTAAAAAAACTATAAAATTATGCTCTGTTTATTTGTAAACTGCCCAGGTTAAACAAATTTTAACATCAGTAGGCAAACTGATTAGGATTCTGTCACTTCACTTAGAAACAATGCTGCATATTATGTGTTTGTGATGCTTACCTAGATATCCTGTTCTAGGACCTTTTATGAAATTCTTTAAAATCTGTTGTTTGAGACATGCTACTTATTTGTTTATGTGTGGAGGTAAACATGATCCCCCTTAATTGCTTCCCTATTTGACAGTCCTATATGTTATTTGGTGTCGATTAGATTTCACCTTTTAAACACCTTAGGAGGGTCTAGAACCGCCTGAATTTAGAGGTCCTAAACACCTTTGGGACAACAAGGAAGGGACGGGTAAAGCATGCTTAGAGTTCGTTAATTAAAATCGCTTATATAACCGCTAAGGGGAGGGTACTGGGTAGTAAAAGGATATGATGACATGTTCGCTAATGCCACGTGTAGTCCCTCTAGTTGAGGAGGATTACCGGGTATTGTACATATGTGATCCTATAGGCTAACCAACTTAGGAATTCCCTTATTTTATTTACATATGTGTGCTTAGACTGCTTATCTATTAAAGGTCGTTTATTCTCTTATTCACATATGTGTGCTTAGACTGCTTATATGTTAATTGACTAATTCACAAAGTAAGTTGGCCAGGAACCACCATTGTGGACCTCGAGGGGTGCCTAAGACCTTCCCCTCGAGGTATTTTCAAGCCCTTACCCAATCTATGGTGATGCAAACTGGTTTCATGAGTTACTTGTAATAGGTGCCCTAACGCACCTTAATCCGTTAGATGGCGACTCTTCAACTTCTTGTACCCCTTTCCCAAAAGAAAACGAGTTGTCCCAATAATGTCGAAACCCGAACTTCGAAAGGAAGAAGGGGGCGCGATAGCATGGTGACTCTGTTGGGGATTTCAAGGCTTTTACCATAACAAATTGCTTTGTGAATTAGTCTGAACGTGCCTTACTTTGTTGATACCTGCATCCTTTCCCTTTCCCCTTTATGTGGACTTAATTGTTTATTTTCAAGTATTTATTTCCTTCAATATGAAACTAACTTGTTTCCGTGTTTTGCTTCTTAACTGTCTTTCAATTATAAATGTTGTATTTACTGCTTTCATAACGTGCAAATACGTGACAACATGTTATTTATTGCTGCATAAATCATGCTCAACATCATACTCCACTCGTGCCTAAACAAATCCTATAGCAACGCTTGATGAGTGGTTGCTCTCTTCCAATATATTACCCTTAAATTCGGAAAGGCTTATTTGCAGTAAAACTAGTCGATCAACGGTGTAGTAGACGATTCCGTGCCTTTCCCCCTCAAGTTGTCCGTTTTAGGGTACCAGTATAGACCCTCATAGTAACCTTACTCTTATTATAATTGTGCATGCATCATGGTCAAACCTAGCCGGGGTAATATGTTGTCCACATAATAACCCTTTAAGATAAGCCTTATCCAAAGTACACCGGGGTTTCCACAATCCCAATGGACACAACCATGTTCTGTGCATTAATCTGGAGAACTAAATGCCAATATGCTAATCATGATTGTATAAATAGTCAAATCAAGTAGGGGGAAAGGGCCTAACCTTTTTGTTTTGCAGAAAATGAGGCACGAGGTCCCCAGATTCGGTATGGTCAGCATCATTCCCCCACTGCTACTAGATTGGTGGGAAGACCTTTTCTCAAGTGAGAAGAAACACGTGAGGAAACACTTGGGCAATTTACCTTCTCTGCTAGACATTCAACCGAACAATATGATGATCGAGGCTGCAACTCTATTCTGGGACAGTGAGATGGTTGTGTTCCGCTTCGGGAATATAGAAATGGCACCACTCTTGGAATAAATAGGGGGACTTGCTGGACTGACTTGGGATAGACCTGGGCTATTGGTACCTGAGAACCGCACTGGTAAAGGGTTCCTAAAGATGATGGGGTTGAAGAAAAATGTTGAACTAGATTGTCTGAAAAAGTCCTACATACCCTTCGAATATTTGTATGAGAGGTATGGCCATAGCAAATCTTACCTTACCTTCCATGACGAGTTCTCTATCATTTCTCTGGGTCACATCCACCGCAGAGTGTTCGTGTTTATTGTGTGCTTTTTGGGCCTGATAGTGTTCCCGATGAAAAAGGAAAGAATCCATACTAGACTAGCTATGGTCTCCAGGACTTTGAATGAAGGGATCGATGGAAAAATATAAACTATTGTCCCTATGATCTTAGCTGACATCTATCGGGCTCTGGAACGTTGTCAAAGAGGGATCAAGCATTTCGAGGGTTGTAATATGTTGCTGTATTTGTGGTTATTAGAACATCTTTAAAGGGTCCAGTATCACCAAGAACTTCCGCGAAGGGATTGGAACGACCACATTGCCTTCCATCACCCCAAGCGGATGAATTACATTCCAGACAGGTTTGATCAGTCGGAGAGTGCCAAAGAGTGGATGAAGTTCTTCAACAATCTGACCGAGGAACAAGTGAAATGGATGTTTGAATGGTTCCCAACAGACGAGTACATCATCTGGTCCAGGGACGCTCCACACTTAGTGCTGATTGGATTGACGGGAATATACCCTTATGTTCCTATCCGAGTTATGAGGCAAACGGCCAGGAAGCAGGTTGTACCAAGGGTCGCAAAAATGATCCACTTCAGAGCAGACTTTCAAGACGACGACATCCCTTAAAAGTGTCAAGCTTAGCACATGTGGCACTGCAAGATAATCGTGGAGAAAAACAACATTGATCCAGACAGGTATCATGCTGGGTGTGCACCTCTCTACCCAGCATGGTTGGAGGACAACTTAGGGGGGATAGTGAGGCCAAGAACAAGTCAAGGGAATCAGATCATAGATGAAAATGTTGAGGCTCAAGTTAAATACAACCGACTACGCAAGAGGGTCCATGATTCTGAGAATGAGCACCGGGAAATACATGAGACCAATAAGAGGCTGATCGAGGAATGGAAGGAAATGGCTATCACCTCCAACAGAAGGCTGGAATATCTGGACCGAGGTTTAGTGGAGCTGGAGGGCAAAATCATAAAGAGGATCGAGGATTTCCAGAATGCTAAAGGAAGCGAGGGAGGACACTTGGCTAGAGCCTACATGTTGTTGGGTCTGCGTGAGCTGGGGAACCTGTTTGATGGAGTCAAGAAGATCGAATCTAGGGAAGGTCCTTTTGGGACCAAGTAGGCTAGATTTATCTGCTTTCATAAATGTAATAAGGCCAAGTGCCATTAGTGAATTAGTTTCTATTGTTATTTTGGGATTTGTCTATTTTTATATTAATAAAATGAGGCATTTATTGGCATCTAAGTTCTCCAAATCAACTTGTCTCTAGGCCTACCTCAGACACAACGAGGCTCCCAAATTAGGACAAGAATTTATATTTCTGCAAGATGCCGAGGCTCAAGTTAAATACAACCGATTGCACAAGAGGGTCCATGATTCTGAGAATGAGCACCGTGAAATACATGAGACCAATAAGAGGCTGATCGAGGAATGGAAGGAAATGGCTATCACATCCAACAGAAGGCTGGAATATCTAGAGCGAGGTTTAGTGGAGCTGGAGGGGAAAATCATAAAGAGGATCGAGGATTGCCAGAATGTTGAAGGAAGCGAGGGAGGACACTTGGCTAGAGCCTACCTGTTGTTGGGTCTGCGTGAGATGGGGAACCTGTTTGATGGAGTCAAGAAGATCGAATCTAGGGAAGGTCATTCTGGGACCATGTAGGCTAGATTTATCTGCTTTCATAAATGTAATAAGGCGAAGTGCCATTAGTGACTTATTTTCTATTGTTATTTTGGGATTCATCTATTTTTATATTAATAAAATGAGGCATTTATTGGCATCTAAGTTCTCCAAATCAACTTGTCGCTAGTCCTACCTCGGGCACAATGAGGCCCCCAAATTAGGACACAAATTTATATTTCTGCAATATGTGTTTAAATACTGCAAGTACTTTTATCACAACCCTTACTGGCTTGGCTACTTTTGTTTTTTATTTTTTTTCTCTTCTTTTTTTTGATTATTCCTATTCCCCAAAGGTTGGTTCGTGCAAACTGGCATCATCAGCTTATCATAGAAGATCTAGGGGCCCTCCACCTTCTCCTCCTCCTAGTCCACCAAAAGTCAAAGGAAAAGCAAAGATGGAAGATTTGAACAACATTAGAAAAGAAAACACTACACCAGCTGAACATGCAGAGGCTTCTGATAGTCGGGGTATTCAGGTCTAGAATAATGTTGTTTCACAACTCGAACAAAGAATATTGAAACTCCAAGGAGAACTTGATCATGTTTGGAACATAGCAAACTTGTCCTTCTCACTCAGTGTCCCGGACATCAGTCAGCCGAACACTCAAAACCCTGCACCACCTCAGAACACGCCCAACAAGCACCCACAAAATCCTCTTGCACCTCACCATTACACAACTCCACCACAACATCAAACCATCCCACCACAATACCAACAAAACACTTGCCACACTCTACAAAACACCCCACCAGTCATTCCTGAACCCCAGAATTCCACTAACGATCACCACTATACTCAAACTCCAGGTCACCAAAACAACCCCATATACGTGGAGACCCTACCTCACTCCACTCAACCCATGTATTATACACCAGAATCCAGTGAGAAGGACATGCTCATGAAACACCTGGACGAGGAACTCAATAAGTTGACTAACCGAGTTCAAGGCGTAGACGGATGCAAGGGGATAGAAGGTCTGAACTATGAAGACCTATGCATACAACTAGATGTAGAACTTCCGGAGGGTTACAAACCTCCCATGTTCAAGATGTTTGATGGTACAAGTGATCCTAGGGTTCATCTCAAGACTTATTGTTGTGAATACCCAATTTTTGCCCCGCATGGAAATTACTCCTAAAAACAATCAAAAAATAACTTTTAATGAATTTTAGGAGCTTTTCTTTATTTCGTTGCATTTCATGCATGTTTAATATTTTAAAAATTATAGAAAAAATCATAAACAATTGTCACATTTTTCATTTCATGCCATTTTAGGTTTAAACTGCATTTTTAGGATTTAGTTACATTATTAAATGGATCTTCTAAAAATCAAAATTGCATTCATAGGTTAATTATTTAGTTAGTTGCACTAGTCCATCATTAGATAAAATAAATACATAGGCTAGCCAAAAAATAGATTTAAATTGAATTTGAGTCTAAAGTGGCTAATTCTGTAAACGCATAAAAAGTAAAGAAGGCTTTAAGGCTAAATTCGGACTGGGCTAATTTTCATGGCCCAATTTTCTCCTAATCGGCCCAATACCCATCCCCCTCACTTAAATTCCCCAGGACCTAAAAAATCAAGGGGGTTGATCTCTATCTCAAGGAGCATCGCCGTTTCCCCTCCTCTTTCTTCTTCCTCACCCTTATCTTCAATAAGCAGAAGACAAGGACCTAATCTCTATCCGACCCCAGCGCTATTTTCCCCTTTCCATCATGGTCTTCCTCTTTTCTCACTGAAGGAGAGACCAAATTGGAGCTCTGGTTTCTCTAACAAAACAAGGAGACCCCCTCCAGTCTCTAACAAAAAAAGGGCACCCTCACTCTCCATGACCTTTCCTCTTTATCTCCTCCAAAGACACCCCACTCAAAATACACTAGCACCAACCCATCTCCCTTCAGAAACAACAGCCGTAGGAACACCTAGCAGCCACCTCCTCCAAGAAAACTCTCAACCTCTCACTCTGCTTTAACTTCGACGTCCATGGCTCGCCTAAGCTCGGCCAAATCTGGTCACTCTTAGGCTCACCATCTTCCTCACTCTCTCTTATCTTTAACCCACACACATGGACGAAAATTTGGTCCCTCATCCAGATGACACGCACATTTGAAGAACAAATGAGTACAAAGAAGGATTAAAAAAAGAAATTCGAAGTTCAACAGGTTAGAAAAATGAGACAAAAGCTTCAAAAATGCATTAAAAGGATTTTACACAAATCATTGCCATTCAAAGTACTCTCACGGTTAGGCTGGAGCTCAGGATTGCTTTGTCTTGGCTGCTGTTTCTTTCGCGATTTCGATTCCGCAAGTTTGGTTGCTCTTCTCTTTGGTTTGGGCTGGTCTATTTCGATTTTTTCCGATTAGGTATGTTTTCTTGCCAGATCCGGTGTAATCACTATTTTAATAAATTGTATTATAATTTTAAGTATTTGTGTGCCGTATTTTATTTGGTTATTTCCTAAATTAGACTAAATCAGTCAAAAATATGCGTTCATACCATATCTCTGTGCATATTTTAATGTGGTGGTTTGGGTAAACAAGAGAGTTTTATGTGAATTTTGGATAAATTGATTCAATTGTGACCTGTTTATGCTGATATTTGTTGCTTAAAGTTGAAATGGATGACATGAGCTTCGATTGGTTATTTGTGTAAAGTGGCTATAAGTGTAATGAATGATTGAGACAAAAAATAAAAAGAAAATGTCATACTTTTGTTTTTCAATTCTGTTCCTTTTTTCCATGAAGTTTATATTTTTTGGGGGAAGTTCATTTGAGTCGTTCTATGTGTATGTTTATGTGACATTGGCAAATTTATTCCTCTAAACAAAAGCTTGTTTGAAGATACAAATTTCCAAGCTCCTTGACAGTAAAAACATGATGAACGAATCCTGTTTAAAAGTGTCTTTTTCTGCTCCAAATTATAACAAGCAGTAGGTCCTAGTGTTGTTGTTCAACAAAATTTATGGTCCAAGTTATTTGACAATAACAAAGTAGGCAAAACCATGTGAAACCTCACATGCCATTGTCTCTCACCAGTAGCCACCAATTTCCTTTTACCGTTAAATATTTGGATATGAAACTTGTCATAGATGAAACTTGTCATAAACTTATATATAATCAGACCCAATCATTTCAGCAAAACACAAGTATCGAATTCGTAATGTGTACAATACGTAATCCGGGTGTGGCAACTCATGTCCCCGGCTCTAACTCAAAACAAAAATAAAAATCACATGTTGTAATTGCGGGTGCATTTTATGTGGCGCGGTTATAATGTGTCAAAAAACAAACAAGTGCACGCCATCGTGACTTGTTTCAAGATAAATCCATAAATGCTAAAAGCGGTCAAAAGTTAAAGAGGCTAAATGCACGATAGGCTAAAACACGTAAACAATCAGATAATTTAGGCAAAATATTAATAGTTAAGCGACCGTGCTAGAACCACGGAACTCGGGAATGCCTAACACTTTCTCCCGGGTTAACAGAATTCCTTACGCAGATTTCTGGTCGCAGACAACTTAAACAGAGTCTAAATTTCCTCGGTTTGGGATTTCAATAAAACGGTGTCCTGGAACATCGTCAAAATTTCGGATGGCAACTCTGAAATAATAAATAAACCCCAAATCCGAATAATGTCACTTTAATTGGAACAACTCCCTTATTACCCCTTCATTAATCTGGGGTAGTGAAAAAGGAGGTGTGACAGCTCTAGCGACTCTGCTGGGGATTGGAACCCAGAATCTCTGGTTCAGGGTTCAAGAATTCGAGCTTATATAATTATTATATTTTGTCTTTCATTATCTGATTTTACGTGTTTAAACCTAATGTGCTAATTGCCGCTTTTTACCGCTTTGATATTATCTGAACTGCGTATAAACTTTGTCGAACCCCTCTTCTCTCTAAGTCTTCTAAATCATCTGGGAAGTGTGCACTTCGTGTGTCTTCTTTTCTGTTAGAGTCATCCAAATTTTAGAACGAGGTACGGACAAGTTGCAAAGTCGTTGAAGCTTCTGTATTCCCGGTACGCTGCCCCGACCTCGGCTCGAGCTGTCTGCTCGGGTAAACCTGGTCTAGAACAAAACCCCAGGATTCAAACCTTAGAATGACATAACCTCATGTCGGATCCCTAGTAAGTGCGTTATTTGCATCACGTGCATTTGACTTAGGGGACTCAACACAGGGGTTGGGTCCGTCTAGGACAGATGAACCCGAAATAAAGGACCATCCTGATGCATCTTACCTGCTATATGCATTATTTTCTTTCGGCTTGCATGTTGATCGGCTTCTAGAATAAAAAAGAAGAAAAAAAACAAGAGTGAGAGGTAGGAATTCGAAATATGAAACTCCGTCTATGAAAAAGAAAGAAAATAATTGAATGTCCTCAAAAGTCATGTTTCCCCATTTCCGTCAAAACTAGCAGAACTACGCATGTCTGATTCTCACCGGATGTGAGATACGTAGGCAAACATCATCGGTCCCAACCCCAATATTAAAAAAAAAAATCTGAAAAGTATTTTCCTTTAATTCTTTCCTTAGGAGCATTTTCTTAGGAAATTCCATACAAATAAGAGTTAAACAATAAAAGTTTCAGAACCCAAAAAAATATTTTCTTCATTCAAAAAGACAAATCAAAATACAAAAATATTTTCTACCTTCTTATTTTCCACAATTAAAAAAATCTCAAAAAAAAATATTTTTCCTTCTTCAGAAACGTCTTTCTTTGAGACCCCAATTTTAAAAAATCCAAAAAAAATATTTTCCTTTAACTTCTTCCTGAAATTCCCAAACAAATAAAAAAAAAAAAAAAGGGGAAGAGATATATCTCTATGTTCAAGTCCTAAGGGAGGAGAGCATAGGGGTATTGTTTATCACTAACTTTGTATTCTCTATTTTGCAGGTTACATCACTGTGATCATGACCTTCTTTTGGCCCAACCTCCGAGTGGTGGTGTTAGTACTATGTACTCATTCCACTGGAGGGCAAGCTAAGGAAGGCACAAGCATGAGGATGGAATGTCACTGGAAAAGGGACAGGAAAGAGGAATATGCAGCCATAATATCTCAACAAAGTGATGCTCTCAAAGCATGTGAAGAAAAGCATAATCAGACTGCTGAACGGAGAGAGGAAATAGAAGAGGCGATTGTGTGGTACAATCTTGCCAAACTTGGGATCAGGCCCTTCTCATATGGTCTTGTTGTTCTCTATGTTTATGACAATCGATTTGTCTTCAGTTCTGAGGTTCTTGACTTGACTGAGATTGATCTTACTAAAAAGTTTGCTATGGGAGTTTTTATGGTTACCTCCTTGTCATTGGCCATTTCTTACCCAACTTTGGCTGCTGCTCCACACATGTTCACCAATGCCTACAAGAATGTCTTGGCCATTGCTGTTGAGACAGACTATTCTTTCCCTCTGGCTGACAAAGTGAAGGAATACCTGAAGGATCCTAGCAAGTTTTCCGCTGTTGTTGCTGCTCCTGTTGCAGCTACAAGCAAAAGAAAATCATTAGCAGTTAAGTAGCTAGTAAAATAAACTATATCGAATGAGTATTATAGACTGCTTGATTGATCCAAAGATAAATAACTCACCATCAACAATGATTTTTTCCTGCTGAAGTCTGAGTATCTGTTGTTTTAGCTCTCTATTCTCCATTGATAAAGCAACACGATGCTAAAGCAGAGAAGCAACCTTGGAAGCTAACTCTGACTCTAGAGCCTGCATTGAAGAATGGTACCCTCGCCATTCAGTTACACAGCACAACAGTGTGAAAGATTAAGCACCATATCGCTAAGTAAGTAACAACATGGTTGGTTGCTGGATCTCTTGGACTCTTGACAGTCATATATGTTTTACTTAAATGGCAATGGAAGACATCTCTCAATTGGATTAAAGCTATTGCTGTAGCAAAGAAACAAATGTGGGAGAAGCTGAAGGTTCCCTTGTCCCATCATACATGGATTGAAGATTTTGCTTATGGTGTACAGCCATCCACATGCATCGTGTGTCTCACATCACTCGTTTCTCCACATACCTTAGGTTCAGATTCATTTGGTTCCATAAAGGCTGCAGAGTTGGACTGGGGTAATGAGAATCATGTAAAGGCTGTTGAACCTCCATTCGACTATATCATTTTAGTAATCACAAGACAAGAGATGTGTAAATTAAAAATAAGACATGAGATTTTTGTAGAGTCAATTATTGTTTTTTCTTTTTAATTCAAATTTTTGAAGTGAGATCCAAAATATATCAAGGAGTCATCTACAATATAATGTAGCCACATTTATAGGGAAAATAGTTATTGTATATTCTTTATATAGTGACACAGATCCTGAGTCTTACTACAAAGCAGCTTTCTTTCGTTAACTAAATGTCTTTTCCCCTTTTTAGTCTCTAATCTCTCTTACTATTTACTTTCTCTATTCCTACCTATCAATAGTTCTTGTTTCCTACTCACTTACTATAATATTGTTCTGTCTCTTATACATCTTCAGGCACTATAAGATGTATCTTTTGTAGTTACTGTAAAATTAGTTTTATATGGTGGTGATAACTTTTGGTGTTACTTTAGAGGATCTAGCACTTATTGATTCTAAGATTTGAGACGGCACGTGTAATTTTGGGTATTTTGATTCACTTCGTGCATATCATATCTATCTATGTTGGGTAGTTAGATGTGACGTATTGATATTGTGGTAGTTATATGGTCGATAAAATATCTCATTGTTAGTTGAGAAAAGGAAAACCAAAAATATTTTTCTTCCTTTTTGAAGTCTTTCATTCGAAAACAAAGATTAAGTAAAATAAATCCAATCAAAATTTGGAAAAAAAATATTATTTTTCTAACCTTTTTAGAAGTCTTTTTCTCAAAATTGCAAATAAATAAATAAATAAATAAATAAATCTAAAAAGATATTCTCCTTCTTCTTCAGAAGTCTTTTATTTTTTTTTTCTTTCCAAAAAATTCCAAAGAAACCAAAAATAAAAGGCAATAAAAATATTTCCATTCTTCCTTAGAAGTTTGTCATTCAAAAATATAAAAAAAATGAAATTTCAAAAACATATATTCTATTTTTCATTAGGAGTCTTTCTTTCTAAAGAAAAATAAAAAAATCAAAAATATTTTCTTTATTCTAAAAAAAAAAAGACAAAACGATTGAAATTCAACAAAAATATTTTCTTCTTACTTTTGAAATTCCCAATGTTCAAAACAAAAGGAAAAAGAATTTTTAGAGGTTTTTCATTCAAAAAACAAAATCAATCAAAATTTTAAANATATGTATATATATATATATATATATATATACATATCAAAAAAACCAAAAATACTTTCTTTCTTCTCTAGAAGTCTTTATTTCAAAAAATACAAAAAATCAAAAATCAAAATCCAAAAATACAGGTTTCCTTTATCTTGAAGTAGTTTTCCCAAAAAGTTCAAAAAGAAAAGAGAAAAAGCCAAATCAAAATCCGAAAAATATTTTCTTGCTTTTTAGAAGTCATTCTTTCAAACATTTCAATCAAAACATCAAAAAAAAAAAAAAGAGAAAAAAAAGAGGCAAAAATATTTTGTTTCTTATTTTAAAGCCTTTCTTTCAAAAAATAAAAAATGTGTCTGAGTTTCATAAAAGTAAATTAAAAAAAAAACAAAGTCAGTTTATTTGCTCCATTCAAAATCTTCTCGAACTACGCAAGATCTGGTTCATGCGGCGTCATGATACGCAGGCAATCCCCATCGGATTCGATCATAGCCATAATTAAATTGAGTGAAAGAAATTAATAAAATCGAAAAAAGAAAAACATTGAGTGAAAAAATAAAGTAAAGAGCGGAAAGCAACGAGAAAAGAGTGAAAAGAAAGTGAAAAAAAAGAGTGACAAAATAATTGAGAAAAACGAAGAGCGAAAATAACAAAAAAAAATTAAAGAAATTGAGATATGAAAAAAGAGAAGAGAGAGATAAAATTGGAAAGGGACATTTTAAGGCCGGGATGAAACATGCAACCGTTCAAACACATGGTAGAAACGTTTAACTGTTAGGTGCATTGCATCCAAACATGCAATATCCTGTAAGTTAAATGTTTCAAAACTAACAAGGTCGTTCGGTGTGAAAATTAGCCAGGTTTTTGTGGTTGGTAGTTCGTTTTCCCATCCTTCACAAGATCCGAAGTTAGAGATGACCTCCGCCGGTAATTTGCCAATCATCGGTCCTGTGGATAACCCGATATCGGCTATTGCGCAGCAAGAATCAGCAACTGCTAAAGAGAATAGGATGTTGCGTCGCCGCATGTTGGAAATGTGGGACGCCTGGTCTAACAGTAGGGAACCGCCAAGTGTAATCCCTGGTTTCCCTGAATTGATCCCCAGTTCAGGTGGGCTTACCAATATCCTTGTGCCCGACCCACTCATCCCATATGGGCACCCTCTATTGCCGTCCAGTGAACCCGAAATGCCTTCTGTGGATCACCCCCAGGCATCGGATTCAAGGGCGCAACCAACAATGTTCGTTGCACCACCAATCTCCACTACAGCACATCCAACAATGCCCAAGCCAAACTCTTACCCTCAACACCCTCAATATGAGTCTCCTAAGGGTCAGTAAAGAACAATGAGAAACCCCGAGCACGAAGAAATGGCTAGGAAGATGAGAAGCTTAGAGCAAAGCTTAAAGAACATACATGGTTTGAGTGGTCAGAAGAGCCTCTCCTACTCCGACTTGTGCATGTTCCCACATGTTCACCTGCCAGTTGGTTTCAAGATGCCAATGTTTGAAAAATATGACGGGCACAGAGACCCGATAGCTCACTTAAAATGATATGGTAACCAGCTGAGGGGTGCTGGTGGAAAAGAGGAGTTTCTAATGGCCTACTTTGGAGAAATCCTACTTGGAATTGCTGCCGAATGGTATATGGATTAAGAAATTACTCATTGGAATGTGTGGGACGATTTGGCCTGAGACTTTGTCCACCAGTTCCAGTATAATGTGGACATCGCTCCTGACAGGAACTCTTTGTCCAATTTGAATATGCTGTAAAATGGCGCGAGTAAGCCACGCGGGTAAAACCTCCAATGGACGAAGCAGAAATGGTTACGGTCTTCCTACAAGCCTAAGAGGCGGACTACTTCCAGAATATATGTCTTCTATGGGTAGACCGTTCGCTAAAGCTATCAAAATTGGAGAGATGGTCGAAAATGGTTTGAAAACATGCCGAATATTGAGTCAAGCTGCTTTTAAGACTGCATCACAGGCCGTTCAGAATGAGTCAGGGGGTTTGATGAATAAAAGCGAGAGAGAAGAGGGAGCCATGACAAATTCGAGTTCGAAAAGACTCGCAGGACATTCAACCAATCATATATGCTTCCTAAAGTCCCACAACACTATTATCCCCATCAAGATGCTGCATATGTCGTGGCACCGCCTCCCTATGCGGTGATGAACGTGCAATCTTATACGCTACCACAAAATTATACCCAAAACCGAGCTCCACTTCCCAGAAATGTCCATCCTTACCAAGCTCCATATAATCCCCAATCAAATGTTCCCCAATACGATTGACGCCCAAGATATCCCTTTAAAAGAAATCAGTTCACCCCTATTGGTGAATCGTATTCAAGTTTGTTTCAAAAGCTAATCAGGTTAGGTCTGCTACAACCAGTGGCTCCAAACTGGCCGAACCCCGAGTCCCCCTCGCACCGAGCTGATGATAGATGTGAATACCACTCAGGAGCAGTGGGGCATGACACTGAATATTGTTCGACTCTTAAAAGAGCAGTGAAAGATCTCATCGAGGTCCAGGAAATAGTTCTTAGGGATGAAGAAGACCCTAATATGATGAACAATCCTCTGCCTGCTTGTACTGGGCCAGTAGTCGGAATGATATGTAAGGATGAAGAATTTGGTCCGGCACTGAAGGCCATTGCAACCATTGCCGAGACAGAAGAAAAGCAAAAAAACGGTCACCAAGCCTGAAAGTTCCCCCATCAGATGGGAGTCTAGGTAGCCAGTCTTGCTATCCTTTCTGCGTACAGATTATCGCAGGGTGTGATCCGAATGTTTTACTTTATTGTCTTACTTTATGATGTAAACCCTTATATCTTTAAATTTAAAAAGAATCAATCAAAAAATCGAAAAAAAAACTCAAATTAAATGGAATTAATATTTCACTTTCCAAGAATGTCTCTTTTCTAATCTTGTCTCTTTTCTTCCTCTACTTTCGGTTGTGTTTAAATGCAGATTTCAATAACATGACATGCTTTCAGATTTCATGCCCCGATCTTAAAACGCTATCAGACTCCGAAATAATTAATCAAGAGTCAGAATGCAAATGAAGTTAGATCAACGAAATAAAACAATCAGGATAACCAAAGGAAAATTGGTTCAGATTAGAAAGGTCCATACATTACTACAAGAGTACTTCCAAAAGAGTGCGTTTGTGCTTGGGGTACATCGAAGAAATTGTCCCGAAACAACTCTCAACACAGGCGCAGTCAAAAGATCTTAAAACGCCGTCAGGGTTCGAAATAAAAAATCAAGGATCAGAAATGCAAATGAAGTTTGGTCAAGGAAATAAAACAATGAATCGGAATAGCCAAAGAAAAATTGGTTCAGATTGGAAAGGTCCATGCATTGAAACAAGAGTACTTCCAAAATAGTGCGTTGTACTTGGGGCTCGAAGAAAAAATGTCCCAGAAACAACTGTCAACACAGGTGCAGTCAAAAGGTACTATGTTTGATCCTGCATATAGTATTAAATGTTCTCCGGTTGAGATGACGAAGGCTTTCATTCTCGCTACCCAAACACTATTACCCCTTTTTCCAACCCTCTAAGCCGTTTACCTTACTTTGATTACCCTCTTTGGAACGTGAAAGTGTTGTTGAAAAAAATAGAAAAAAAGAAAAAAAAAAGAAAGAAAATAAAATGAAAAGAAAAAGAGAACAAGGAAAGAAAAAGAAAGAGAAAACAAAACAAAAAAAGAGAGGAAAAAACAAAACAAAATCAAAACAAAAATCAAAACAAAAACCAAAACAAAAACAAAAACAAAAATGTTTTCCTGAACTACGTTCGACTTGATTTCGAAAGGATACGTAGGCAGCCTCACTCTAGGGTTCAGTCACACCAAAATAAAAATCCAAATTTCCCCAAAAGTGAAACTGAGGGCAGAAGTTATGATATGTTCGGCGATGTGTCGCCTGAAACGTTCCAAAGTTGTAATTCAGTCCAAATTCTTTTTACCCCAAATCCCATTCAAGTCCTTCCGATCAATCGGCAAAGATGTCCAAAATTGGAGGATACAGTTGTTTGGATCTAATATAAGCAAATGAGAGAAGTTGAAATGAGAGAGTTTTATCAGTGAAAACCCACACAGGCACCGTGAGGCGACGGTAAGAAGAGAGAGGTTAGTCGGTGAAAACCCGCAAAGGGCACTATTGATCGAGAAGAGGATAATTGGTCACTGACATGGACACGGTCCAGGGCAAGGTTTCTTAATTTTGAGGTAATAGTTGTGATGAATTTCTGAGAGTCAGACGGTTTACACGGATCAGGCATCCAGTCCAAAAGGCATGTCATGTTCATTGAAGTCCGCATGCACTCCAGATAAGTCCTTCTTTCCTTTCCCCGAAAGGGACACCTCTTGTTTAAATTCATTTTCCATTCTGTCATTTATTTTTCTTTTGAATCCCTTTCGGTCTAACTCTGTTCCTAAACTAAGGCAAAGAAAGGATGGCAAGATTGATTTATAGGGCTCTCATTTGACACGAGCTAATATGCAAAAGGCACCCAGCCTCGTCAGGGGCATTGAGTCGATCTCGACTGGCCATAGCGGCCGATGCTTCAAACTCAAAAACCCTTGAAAGGAGAAAATCAAATTGAAGTTCCTATAAAGGCGAATGAAGTGAAAGGTTGAGTCCCACGTGGCTAACCCTCTCGGCAAAGTTTGAAAAGCCAAAGCGCTCCAAGTGCTTTAAATTAAAGACTAAAAAAAAAACCATAAATGGAAGGCCGGTAAAGGCGAAGTAAAGTTGGAAAGGTTAAGTCCCACATGACTAACCGTAGAAGTAGAATATGAGGGGCCAAATATTCCCCCGATACTCTGAAAATCCAAAAGAAAAAGCAAGCGAAAGGCCTACAAAGGCAGAATAAAGTTGAAATATTGGGTCCCAAGTGACCGGTCAGCACGACAAAATTTGGAAAGCGAAGGTCCCCAGGTTTGGAAACGAAATCCAATCCCCAGCAAACAAGAAAACGGTTGAGATCTTCGTCAAAGAGGCTGTAACGACCCGACCGGTCGTTTTGAGCTCTAGCAGCGTCGTTCAGCTGTTGGAAGTCATGGACAACTTCATTTCAGTTATTTTTGACTTGTGCGTATGGTCGGAGTTGAATTTCGGGAAGTTCGGAGTTAAATCGGAAGAAACATTCTCATTTCGGAAGCCTTAAGTTGGGAGAATCGACTAAGATTGGAATTTGGAGTAAACGATCTCGGAATCAGGATTTGAAGGTTCCAGCAGGTTCGTATGATGATTTCAGACTTGGGCGTATGTCCGGATCAGGTTTTGGATGATCCGGAGCATTTCGGCGTATATTGCGGAAGATAGCATTTTAGAAGAAATTTTATAAGTTTGGGTTGGAAGGCATTTCTGTGTTATAGATGTCTGTTTGGGATTCCAAGTCCAGTAATAGCTCTGTGTGGTGATTCTAGAGTTGGGAGCGCAATCGAAAGTGAATTCGGATGTCTGGAGGTCATTTTGAAGTTATTTAGCTAAAGATAGAAATTTGAAGGTTTTTGAAGAATTCGACCGGAAGGGAAAATTTTGATAGCGGGGTCGGAATGCAATTCCGAAAGTTTGAGCAGGTCCGTAATGTCGAATATGACTTGCTTGCAAAATTTGGTGCCATTCCGAGTAGTATAGGTCGGTTCGGCGCATTGTTAGCGAATTCAAGAACTTAAAGTTCTTAAGTTTGATTATAGGTGTTTTGGTGTGATTCTGAGTTTTAGCGTTGTTTTGGGTGTTCCGAAAGCTCGAGAAAGTCCGTGGGATGATTTGGGACTTGTTGGAACGCTCGATTTGAAGTTCTGAGGGCTCGGGTGGGTTTCGGGTAGGTCCCGGGATGTCTTTAGGCTAAAATATAGTTGTTGCAGGTTAGAGGGATCAATTCTATGAACCCACCATCGCGGTCCGCAGTCCTTTTTTCGCGGTGGTGGTGGTGGTGGTGGGGGG
>ML281201.1:0-55575 GCA_005239495.1 Nicotiana undulata | reverse complement strand
CCAGAATATGCATCTAGAAAGCTTAATAACTCATGACCTGCAGTGGCATCAATCATTTGATCTATGTGCGGTAATGGAAAGGAGTCTTTTGGGCATGCTTTATTTAAATAAGAAGAATCTACGCATACTCTCCATTTACCATTCTTTTTAGGTACCACTACGGTATTAGCTAACCAATTAGGATATTTTACCTCGCGTATTGAACCGATTTTTAAGAGTTTCTATACCTCTTCATCGATCACTTGATTCGTGAACGACCCCTGCTTCCTTTTATTTTGCTTGATAGGTACGAATGATAGGTCTTCATTTAGTTTATGAGTCATCACCTCTGGGGTTATACCTGTCATATCTGAATGGGACCAGACAAAACAGTCTACATTAGCTTTTAAATATTCAACTAACTTACCTCTTCTGGTCGGGCTTAGCGTTGCTCCTATATGGATTTTTTGCTCAGGCTTGTGTTCGAACAATGGAACAACTTCGAGCTCTTCAGTAGTTGTCTTTATGTTTTCATTCCCTTCTGGTTCTTGAATAACATCTGGCATGGAATCCATGTCTATATGTTTTGATACGGTATTTGTGGTGATTTGATTCACCATGTCTTTATCATTTGTTTGAGTTGATTCTGCGTCTATTAGTTCTTCCTCCACTTATTTTTTGTTCGAGTGCAATACTGAATAGTTATTCCTCAAAATTTGTTGATCACCTCAAATCTGCTAAATTCCCCATTTTCAAGGGAACTTGATAACTTGGTGAAGAGTGGATGGTATGGCGTCCATGTCATGAATCCATGGTCTTCCCATAATTACATTGTAGGCCATGTTGTCGCGCCCCCTTTATTCTCGCACGGGTTAGGTACGGAGAGATCGGGTTTATGACATTTTTGGAGAACTCCTTAATGGAAAGGTTTAAGGAAGAGTCGCCACCTAACGATTTTTATGGTGTGTTAGGGCACCTAGAGTAAATAACTCATGAACTAGTTTGCATTACCATAGATTGGGTAAGGGCTTGAAGTTATCCCAAGGGGAAGGTGTTAGGCACCCCTCAAGATCCACAACTGTGGGTCCCAACGAAGAAGTTTTGTGAATTTGGACGGTGAACAAGTAACAAGTAAGGTTCATATACGAGGGGATTTCAAACAAGGCATAATTTATTAAAAGTTTTGAAAACATTACAAAATATTCAAAGATATTATCCTAGGTTTAAAGTAATACGGATCACATCAATGCAATACCGGTATGTCACACCACGAAGAGGCGGCTACACGTGGTATTAGCGCACCGGTCATCATATCTGTATTCTACCCTTCCCACCCCGTAGAGGTTATTTAAAATACGTGTGTTGGTCACGAAATCTTATTGCGTGCTATTACCCGTCCCATCCTATAAGTCCTGGAGGGTATTTAGGACTACTATTCCTACAAGGTGAGTACTAGGCTGAACGCCTAGGTTTAAAGGACAAAATGCTAAGCGGCATACATAACAACAAATAGGACTACATGTATGGGAACACATAAAGGCAAATAATGGCTCATAGATCCCTCCCCAAGTAAACACGTAAACAACACGTCTAAATCACAATCATAGACCCAAAGACAGGATTTAAAACAGAGGTTCTTGAGCTGGAAAACAGTAAGTTTTGATAGCCTTAGTAAAGGATATGTTTTGAAAACTTAGTAGTGAAAGCAAAAGGATCAGTTAAGACTGAGTAATTCAAAAGGATGATTATTTTTCAGAAATGCAGCAGTTTAGAGGCAACAGTAGGATTTAGAAGTACACAGCGACTTAGAGTTCCCAGTAAAACATAGATGAAAATCATTAAAGCATGATTTTTGAAATAACATAGTGATTCAAAAGAGAAGTGACTTAAAAGATACAGTAGCTTAACGTAGAGTAGGAGTCAGCAGTTTAAAGAGAACTGTAACAACGGGAGTAGGTAAATTGTTCCAGAAAATATAGTAGCTTTAAAGAATACATAGCAAGGATTCAAAATAACATGATTTTGAGCAGAGTGAGGTAACTTTGAAACCCACTAGTTTAAAAACATAACAGAAAAGGAATCAAATAAAATTTCAGTAAAGAGGAAATAAATGCATGATTTCAAGATTCTGCGAACAGAGAAAAAAAAAGCCGGAGGAGTAGAGTGGTCTTCAAGGAGATAACAAACAAGAATGAAAAGCAGCAGAGTTCAAAATTTAAGAAGGGATTGATTGGTTTTAACACTAGCAAGCAAAACACAATTAGTTGGTTTTAATACGTATTAGGCCTAAAGTTTGCCTAGGCGCCCTATAAATTGCCTACTTATTTCAGAGGGGTGTACATGTGTGTTTAATCCTGATTTTAAGAGGGGTGTATTTACAGAAAACGTTTCAAACAGTCAAACATATTTTAACGAGATTATTATATTAACATGCTACTTAAGTGTTCAATAACTGCGATTCGAATAGATAGGAAGTCCTAAATAACAGTATATCTAATGCACATAGGAATACCTAAAAGACATGATTTCTAGATGCTATGATTATGAAAATGCAGTGAAACCTTATACCAATTTTTATTACTTGTTACAATTATTAACTATGATCATGGCTTGCAAATTGAGTGAAGTAGACACGCTGAAAAATAAAAGAACCTAAGCAGGATTTCTAATGCATGAGGTGCATGTCCTAAGCAGGATGTCTATTGCACAGATAGGGAAATAAATTCTATAGTCATGGTTTCTACCCATTATTATACTAAGCATGCATAGTCCCCCCATATTCACTATCTAGATCCCAATATCTGCTTACAAGTTATTACAAACCGATAATAATGAATTACAGTAGCAAAAAAAAAAAGAAGTTACTTCTATAGCGAGCCTTCAATCAGGCCCAATCTTTCAACCTCAATCCTTTCGAGTTTCACAGTTTTTCATGGTCTGTGTGCGGCAAAGTTCCCTAAGGCCCTCGTGGGTCCCTGGACAATACTCGCACCCAGACATAATTGCCAAAATTTGAACATGTGCAGTGTGGAATTACCCGCCTTAGTGTGTCAAAGTTCAGAGGGAACTCAAGAGGTTCCCTAAGCAATGCTCACGCTGAGGGGGTGGAACCTAAGCTTCTAGGAATAGTGTGAAGTGCCAGAAATGAATTTAAAAGAGGGGTTTTGAAAGAGGCAAAGTTTGAAAGAGATTCAGTTAAAAGAAACTTTATAACTAGAGAGTCATTTTGGAAAATAGCTTTTGAAGACAGCAATAGGATCACACGGAATCCTAAAACAATTTAAGCAACACAAAGAACAGTCTTCACACAAGGCTAATGGGAGTTGGGGGACAAATATATCACATAATAGACAGAAGTTCTTGCAATTAATGCAGATGATGATACACAGATTCAAGAAAAAACTTGATTTAAACATAGATGCAGAAATCAGAGAGTCATCAGGTAATCAGGAAACAACAGGATTCAATACCAAACAATGACATTAGCAACTTGGGACACTAACCAACTAGATGCATACTAGGAATGGACAATAACATATAAACATGAGTCTATTTACTGATTCAATTATAGAAAAAAGATAAGACATTATTGGCATTCATAGATGAAACAAGAGATTAATCACATGTTGAACAGCAGAACCACAAATAGAAGAAAATCAGGAATATGACAAACTGAAACAATAGGAAACAGATTGGTTTAGAACTTGAATCGTAATTAGGGCATACCAGTAGAAAGGAAGCAAGCAGAATGGAAGAGCAACAGTAAGAGAACAATGGTAGGCCTTGTCTTATAGTCGGCTAACAGTACACAAGAGCAAAAGAAAAGTAATAGAGCAGAGAGTTTTTGTGAGAAAGAGAGAGCTTAGAAAAACAAGTTTATCACTGTTATTGAAAGAGTGAAAGTACTTATAGTTTCGAAAGAAAGGCAGAAAATGGTAACAAATAATGGTTCAGCACAATTATGGGAGTAAACCCCAATCAGAATCAATTAATGCAAGTACTCCCTTTAATTAAGGGATCATTGTTCAAACGGTAATAGAAAATAATAGTATAAGGAAAGAAAAGTCGTGCAAGGCAGGTCTCAACACATAAGGAAAGAGATTTACCAAAGTATAAGGCATGTAATAGAGGCTAAATTCAAGATACTATAATTAAGGAAAGCGTATATGAATTAATGTGACATAATTACCTATAGAAATAAGTCAAGAAATTCTAGAAATCAACAGAGAATCTTGAGTGAGATTCAAATCACAGTGAATCAGTGTCAACCAAGGAGAATATGACATATGAGCGGGCTAGGCATAATATAAAAAAGGAAAGACAAGAAATCAACATGTCTTAATTAAGGAGGTACTCAAGAGTCAGTAGAGAGCATCACGCAAAAATCAATGATGTACCAATCACAAAGGTTTAGGGATTCAAAAAATAGAACAACTCACAATATTATAAACATAAATAACATATAATAGACAGAAATCAGAACATGGTACGAATCATGATACGGGTAAAAGAAAGGAATCATCAGGAACCCTAGTGACAAGCACATAGCAAATAACACCAGAGATCACAGAATATCCACAAAAGCAAAGCATTCATGCTAAACAGATAAACATAGATGGCCAATACACTCAGACTCACAGATTGAACCAAGAAATTTGGGATTTTTAACAACAAATGAGTCAAACAAGAGGAAAAGCTCAAATAAAGTTAGAACACGGTAAAAAACCACAAGAATAATGCTAAGAAGTTAAAAGAGGATTGTTTCGAAAAAGGGTTTCAAACCCNGCAAAGCACTCATGCTAAACAGATAAACATAGATGGCCAATACACTCAGACTCACAGATTGAACCAAGAAATTCGGGATTTTTAACAACAAATGAGTCAAACAAGAGGAAAAGCTCAAATAAAGTTAGAACACGGTAAAAAACCACAAGAATAATGCTAAGAAGTTAAAAGAGGATTGTTTCGAAAAAGGGTTTCAAACCCTAGTTTTAAAAAGATGAGAAATCGTTTAGGAAATTGAGAAATCTTTGAAGAAAACATGGAAAGAACTGATAATATGTATATATCTATTACGGATCTAGAAAAATTGGAAAGTTCAAAAGTTAGGGTTTCATAAGAGAACCAAAGATAACCGGAGAGCCTGCCGTGAAGCTCGAAGGTAGTGGTGATTGTGGCATGGTTGTGTCAAAACCCCACCGGAGAAGGCCGGAAAATCACCAAAGCAGGAGCCCCAGTAGTTGTCTGGGCCTGGTAAAGACCAACGGAGGTCTCAGAGACAAAGTAGACCGGAGAAAGAAGCGTCAAGGCGGCTGGTGGTCGAAAGGAGAGAGGTTGGAGGTGGCCGGAGACGGGCTGAGTTCCGTCGGAGAAGAAGGTGAACCGGGGAAGGTTCTAGAGATAAGGGAGAGGGAAAGAGACGAGAATAGAGAGGATTAGTCTCGAAATAATGAGACAAGGGAGGGGGGTCGTTTGAGATATTTTAGGTAAAAACGGATCTAGGCCGTTGATCTTATTTGATCAACGGCTCAGATCAATTGGAGGTTTGGTCCGGGTTAAATTTGGATTGGGCTGGGTAGTTTAGGGGTCTGATGGGTTGGGTAATTGGGTCTTAAAAATGTGGCTAACATTTAAATAAAATAGGGCTAGACGTTAAATCCCCAATAAAATAGATAATCAATCAGTTAAAATATCTAATAATTATGAAAAGATGAATTTAAGTTTAAATAGGTAAAATTACAGTAATTAATCCATATTAAGTGAAATACATAAGTTCCGAATTAAAATGATACAAAATGTCCAATTGGACCATAACTACAAAATTGTTGCAATTGAAATTAAATGACACCCAGTTGGCTAATTTCTGAAATAGTTAAATTTTAATAGCTAGAAAATGATTATAAACGATATACTGAGCTGGGAAATATTTTGAAATTATTTATAGCATAGTTTATGAATTATTTAGATATGAAATATTAAATAAACAGGGAGATAATTTAAATTAAAATATGGAAAAAATATGGAAAAATACTCATTATTGCAAAGAGTGATTTTGAGAGCTTATATGCAAGTTTGAAAATTGTTTGAGGAAAAATTGGGTATCAACAGTTTCCCCTCTTTACCCGGGAAGGATGAAAGAGTTGTCGGGTAAAGATATGATGGCCAATTTTGACCGAGAGAAATATGTGGGAGAATTAGGCCGTACCCTGGCTTCTGAGCTGCCTACATATCCTTGGTTTTACAGGAATCGGGCCGTATGTAGTTCCTAAATCATTGGCGAAATATACCGGTGATGTTTCACAAGAACGGACGCAAGGTGGAAGGTAAGGTAAGGTTGGAAGGTCTTACGGGGTTATTTTGGAGAATTGGAGCGGTCAGCTCCTGCCTGGATGGGCTGTTCCGACCGGATTACCTGCAAGAAATAAATAACAAGCACATATCGTGCATAATATAAATATGATGCAAGTTCCCGTTGGACTATGAATGTTTTCTTCGGACAATTTAGGATGAGGTCCTTAGACCATGATGTCCTGGGCCATGAATCGCTTGGTGCGGGATTCGCAGGCTATGAAATGATGTTCTCGGGCCATGAGGATGGTGCCTCCGAACCATGGTGCCTTTGAATAATGATATGCAGGTTGAATAAAAGAGATCCTTAGGCCATGAAATGATGTTCTCGGGCCATGAAGATGGTGCCTCTGAACGATGGCGCCTTTGGACAAGTTGGCGATATTTTAGCCCATGAAGAATGCAGTAGTATGATGCTAACAAGACAGAGTTTAGTCTTGCGATTTGCGAAAGAAAAGAGAGGCATTATCCCGAAAGAAAGCGTAAATAAATAATGTCACGAAAGGTGAGTGCTTTGAAAGGTAGATAGGAGCTTTATGCAATGAAATAAGATGAAGGGGAGGTAGCGTGGAACCTCGGAAGGCAGGATAGTAGCCTTATGTAGTGCAAGAAATAAAAATGCAAGGGAGGTAGCGTGGAACCTCGGAAGGCAGAATGGTAGCCTTATGCAAAATAGGAGATAAAATGCAAAGGGAGGTAGCGTGGAACCTCGGAAGGCAGAATGGTAGACTTATGCAATGCAGGAAATAAAAATGCAGGGGAGGTAGCGTGGAACCTTGGAAGGAAGAATGGTAGCCTTATGCAATGTAGGAAAAAAAATGCAAGGGAGGTAGCGTGGAACCTCGGAAGGCAGAATTGTAGCCTTATGCAATGCGGGAAAATAAAGTGACAGTAAGAGTTCTTAGCTGATGATAAATTGCGGTGATACGATTATGGTGAATAAACGTTGTTTGCGATGATAGTAAGTGTCTGCATGTGCGACGAGTTTGAGAGCGTCTTTTAAAAGATATACGTCCTGCGGAGATAATAATATGTTTTGGGCTTTTGCCGTCTTTGTGCCTGCATCCAAAGAAAAATCGTGAGTTTTGTAAAAGGGAGAAGGTCAGTTCGCATTCCCGCTGGCTTTACTCGGCCTGTCTTCTTGATAACGATAACGTTGTTGGTATCACAGGGGTATCGTCGCTAAACAAGTTGTTTTGAGAAGTAAATATGCATGGTTTTATAAAAATATGATATAACATATAATTGAAAAATAACTTTCTTTGGGATAAACCGACGACCATGACGCGGTTCGAGACATTGCAACCTCTCTTGTTTTATAGGTGAATGCTTCTGACTGTTGCTTGTGCGGTGCTTGATTGGACTTGATTCGAAATTTTGAGGTCCCTCCTCAAAATCTGCCCCAGTTTCCATTCGTGGGGGAAAATGAAATTTTTATTAAAATTTGACCAAACCCATAGGGCTGCCTACGTATCCCCTCTTAAACGGGAATCAGGTCAGCCGTAGTTCAATTACAACATTTGATAAAGCATGAAAGTTACACGTAGTAATGCTTAACTGCGTCTGAGTTGATTGGTTTTGGCCAAATTTCTCCATCCATTTCTGCAAGTATGAGCGCTCCTCCTGTCAGCACTCGGTGAACCATGTATGGGCCTTGCCAATTAAGAGAGAATTTCCCTTTTACTTCGTCTTGATGAGGAAAGATTTTCTTTAACACCAGCTGCCCCGGTGTGAATCGTCTCGGCTTGACTTTCTTGTTGAAGGCTCTGGTCATTCTGTTCTGATATAGCTGACCATGACAAATTGCGTTCATTCTCTTTCCTTCTATGAGGGCTAGTTGTTCATAGCGACTTCTTACCCATTCTGCATCGCTTAGCTCGGCTTCTTGTATGATTCTCAGAGATGGAATTTCGACCTCGGTAGGAATGACGGCTTCCGTACCATATATCAACATATAAGGGGTTGCCCCAGTTGACGTGCGGACTGTGGTGTGATACCCCAACAGAGCAAATGATAATTTCTCATACCACTGCTTGTGCTTTTCTATCATCTTTCTCAGTATCTTCTTGATGTTCTTGTTGGCAGCCTCAATGGCTCCGTTCATCTGAGGTCTGTAAGCTGTGGAGTTCTTGTGTTTGATTTTGAATGTTTCACATATGGCTTTCATCAAGTCACTGTTGAGATTAGATCCATTATCGGTGATGACTGATTCTGGAACTCCGAACTGACAAAGAATGCGGTCGCGGACAAAATCGGCCACGAATTTCTTAGTAACTGCTTTGTAGGATGCTTCTTCGACCCATTTGGTGAAGTAATCAATGGCAACCAGAATGAACCTGTGTCCGTTAGAGGCAGCAGGCTCGATTGGTCCAATAACGTCCATGCCCAAAGCGGCGAATGGCCATGGTGAACTTGTTGCATTAAACTCACTCGGAGGTACCTTTATCATATCCCCATGTATCTGGCATCGGTGGCATTTTCAGACATACTGGATGCAATCCGTTTCCATGGTCATCCAGAAATAACCGGCCCGAAGTATCTTCTTTTCTAGATCGAACCCGTTCATATGAGGACCGCATGTACCCACATGTATTTCCTCCAACAGTTTTGTTGCTTCTCTTGCTTCGACACATCTTAGCAAACCCAAATCAGGAGTCTTTCTGTACAGGATTCCTCCACTGTGAAAGAAATTATTTGACAATCTTTGAAGTGTGCGCTTCTGAATAGCGTTTGCAGGCCCTGGATATTATCCCTTTGCCAAGTACCCCTTAATATCATGAAACCACAGCTTTCCGTCTGGTTCTTCTTCAACATGGGAGCAGTAGACCGGCTGATTGTGGATTTTTACCGGGATAGGATCAATGAAGTTCTTGTCTGGATGCTGGATCATAGATGACAAGGTAGCCAGTGCGTCGGCGAACTCATTCTAGATTCTGGGGACTTGCCGGAAATCTATCTTTGTGAACCTCTTACTCAATTCCTGTACACAATGTAGATATGGCAATATCTTGGAATTCTTGGTCGCCCATTTTCCTTGGACTTGGTGTATCAATAAATCTGAGTCACCAATCACTAATAACTCCTGAACGTTCATGTCGAAGGCCAAGTTGAGCCCCAAGATGCAGGCCTCATATTCAGCCATGTTATTTGTGCAGGGGAACCTGAGTTTGGCGGATATCGGATAATGCTAACCGGTTTCTAATATTAAGACTGCTCTGATACCTACGCCTTTGAAGTTTTCAACCCCATCAAAGAACATCCTCCAACCATCGTAGGATTCTACAATGTCTTCTCCTACGAATGATACCTCTTCATCGGGAAAGTATGTCTTCAGTGGTTCGTATTCTCTGTCCACAGGATTTTTAGCAAGATGATATGCTAGTGCTTGTCCCTTGACCACCTTCTGAGACACGTAAATAATGTCGAACTCACTTAACAGGATCTGCCATTTGGCTAGTTTGCCAGTAGGCATGGGCTTCTGAAAGATGTATTTCAACGGATCCATCCTTGATATGAGGTACGTTGTATATGCACAAAAATAGTGCCTCAGCTTCTGTGCGACCCAAGTCAGAGCGCAGCAAGTGCGTTCTAATAGAGAGTACCCGGCCTCATACGGAGTGAACTTCTTGCTGAGGTAGTAAATTGCTTGTTCCTTTCTCCCTGTCTCGTCATGTTGCCCAAGAACACAACCGAAAGCTCCATCCAACACAGCAAGGTAGAGTAGCAAAGGTTTACCTGGCTCGGGTGGTACCAAGACTGGTGGTGTTGAGAGATACTCCTTGATACGATCAAGGGCCCTTTGACAATCCTCGGTCCATTTGGTTGCAGCATCCTTTCTCAACATCTTGAAAATTGGTTCACAAATGACGGTAGACTGGGCTATGAACCTGCTGATGTAATTGAGCCTCCCTAGGAAACTCATAACATCCTTTTTGTTCTTTGGTGGCGGCAATTCTTGGATGGCTTTGACCTTTGATGGATCCAGTTTTATTCCTCGGCGACTGACAATGAATCTCAGTAACTTGCCAGCAGGAACCCCGAATGCACGCTTTGCAGGGTTAAGTTTCAAATTGTACTTCCTTAACCTGTTGAAGAATTTTCTCAAATCTTCCATATGGTCAGCGGCCTTCTTTGATTTGATGATGACGTCGTCTAAATATACCTCAATATCCTTGTGAATCATATCATGAAATATAGTAGTCATAGCCCTCATGTAGGTGCCCCCTGCATTCTTCAGACCGAATGGAATCATCTTGTAACAATACACTCCCCACGGCGGAATGAACGCCGTTTTCTCAGCATCTTCCTCGTCCATCCAAATCTGATGGTAACCGGCAAAACAATCAACAAAGAACTGCAGCTCATGCTTGGTGCAATTATCAATTAGGATGTGTATATTTGGCAAAGGGAAGTCGTCTTCCGGGCTGGCCCGGTTGAGATCCCGGTAGTCGATGCAGACTTTGACCTTCCCATACTTCTTTGGCACAGGCACAATGTTGGCTAACCATGTAGGATATTCGACCACTCGGAGAACCCCGGCGTTGATCTGCTTGGTGACCTCTTCTTTGATTTTCAAGCTCATGTCTGGTTTGAACTTCCTGAGTTTTTGCTTCACCGGTGGGCATGTTGGATTGGTTGGCAGCTTATGGGCCACAATAGATGTACTGAGGCCAGTCATGTCATCATATGACCAGGCGAATATGTCCTCATATTCTCTTAAGAATTCCGTATATTTCTCCCTTTCTGACGGCGACATATGAATGATGATGCATGTTTCTTTGACGTTCTCTGCGTTTCCCAGGTTGACGACCTCGGTCTCGTCCAAGTTAGACTTAGGTCTATTCTCAAAGTTCTCGACCTCTTTAATGATATCCTCAGGTACATCATCCTCGTCTGACTTGAAATCCGTTTGTTGCGTTGCCTCATTGCATGTCACAGTCGTCGGTTCATCAAGATAAGTAATAGTAATGTTGTGTAAATAAAGTGATGGGGAGGAAAACAGTAGCAAGTAAATATAAGATTTATAAAGAAAATTGGAAATGCTTTGATAAATTGAATAATAGTTTGAACATGAGAGCTCTTTCTTGCGGAAATTAAAAATGCGAAAAGGAAGAAAATTCTTTAAATAAATAAACTGTAAATAATGCTTGTTTTGTTAACCTTGCTACCCCGAGGCTCGACGGGCTTTGGTTGTCCTGACAGATCAATTCTTGAGATATGATCCTTTGCTCACGGCCTGTATAGAAGGGCCTTCCTCCCCCTCCTCTTCAAGAATGACACAACAGTTCATGTCCTCATCGTCCAGAAATAAATCCCTCATTGCTGCTAACGCTTCCTCTTCATCCGTACTGTAGATGATATCAGCTTGCTAGAAAGTTTTCTCCAAGTGAGGTATTGGTTGCTCCAATGGGTAGTAGGGGCCGCGCCATGGTGGCGACCAGTTCTTGAATTCCTCCCAAGTGTACTCGTACCCCAGACCAAAAGTGGTACCGTGCTTCTTGAGTGTTATTGGCTTTGTTATTCCTTGGAGATTCTTACCGATCCCTTCACCTGGCTCGTACCCTTCCCAGTTCAAGATGCTTTCAATCTTACTGTCCCACCACTTGTCCTTATCAATGGCGTTAACTCTTTCGATGTTGTGGTAGATCTCTCCACCCAACTTCCTTCTCCCATCAATGACCGAAAAGGTCTGGCGACTGTAGATATGGTTGCTACCGTCGCCATGAATGATTACCTCTTGGTGATTCCATTCAAACTTCACATCTTGATGTAGGGTTGATTCCACGGCCCCAGCAGCGTGGATCCAAGGTCGTCCTAACAGTAAGTTGTAGGATGCAGGCACATCTATCACTTGGAAATCTACATCGAACCAAGTTGGTCCCATCTGTAAGCACAAGGTGATTTCTCCCATGGTGGACCTCTGCGAACCATCGAAGGCTTTTACGTTGATCTATCCTTCCTTTATCTCATGTAGACTCTTGCCCAATTTCTTGAGTGTGACCAGCGGACAAATGTTGAGGCTGGAACCCCCATCAATTAGGATCCTTGTGATGAAATGATCCTCACATTGTACTGTGATGTGTAGTGCTCTGTTATGACCAACCCCTCGGGCGGTAGCTCACCTTCATGGAAAGTGATCTTGTGGCTCTTAAGTACCTGACCCCCCATGTTGGCCATCTCCCCGCTGGTGATATTGTCGGGTACGTATGCTTCACTCAGCACCTTTAACAAGGCACTCATGTGTGGTTCAGAGTTCTGTAATAGAGAGAATGGATATCTGAGCGGGTGTCTTGTTCAACTGGTCGAGGATTGAATACTCCTTGGCTTGTATCTTTATCCAATGATCGTCTGAACCTGTCTCAAGGGTGGGAGGATGGTTGGCGGCCTGTTTTCTAGACTCAGCCAAATGTTCAGAGGTATAAACTCTGCCAGTTCTTGTCATCCCCTGTGCGGCAATGGCTTCCTCAGACTTGACTTTACCTTTCCTCCTTGCTTCAACGGTGTAGTCCCATGGGATGGCGTTTGAGTAGAAGGGTGGCGTAGTTGACATTGACACTGGAATAGGTGTGGTCATTCTTATTCCCACCGGAGTATATGTTATAGGTGACCGGACTGCAACCTCGAGAGGCCGTACAAACTCAACTTCAATCGGCACGGGGGCCTTTCCTTTGGTTAGCGGTCTCGATTCAAACTCGAGTGGGATGGACATGTTTACCTCAGCATCCTCGGATGGCTGCATCTGAACCACAATCGGGTTGAGAGTAATTGCATGTTTTTTCGGATCACCCTCTGCAATCAACCCAATTGATCCCTCGGGATCTCAATCATCATCTACCTCAATCATATGGACACCACCTTTATGGTCGGGCAGTGGATTATTGCGAACATTAGTGGCAGGGTCATTGGCTACATTGATCTTGTTGTCTATGAGAACTTGTATCTTGTCTTTCAGGGAATGACATTCCTTGAGGGTGTGTCCCTTCATGCCGGAATGGTAAGCACATGATTTATTTGGGTTGACCCACTGAGAAGGGTTCTCAGGGGTGGCAGCAGGAATGGGTGTGACATAGCTAGCGACTTTGAGCTTTTCATACAACTGGTTAATGGGCTCGGATATGGCGGTATACTATTTCGGAGGGCGACGGTCGAAGTTAGGGCGGGGTCTTGGGAAATTTTGGCGAGTGGCTGGTGTCTGGTAGTGAGAAGGTTGGGAATTATAGACATTGTAAATGGGAGCTGGATGGGAATATCTGGGTGAGGTAGGCTGATATGTGGGTGATTGAGCTTTGTATTGGTGTGAAGGTGCTTGGTAACTTGGAGCTGGTTGGTATGTGAATGAAGGTGCGGGATAGACTTGGTATTTAGGAGTGGATTTGGATTGATGTGCTACCATCATGTCTCACACATCCTTCTTCTTGGACACACCACCGGATTGCAGAGCTTTATTAGTAGCTTGTAAAGCCTCAAAGTTAGTGACCATACCGCTTTTGATGCCCACTTCGATTCGCTCTCCCAACTTGATGATATCAGAGAACTTGTGACCCTCGACCATCATCAATCGCTCATAGTATTGAGGATCTTGAGCTCGCACAAAGAACTTCTTCATTTGTTCCTCTTCTAAGGCCGGTCTGACCTTGGCAACTTCTAACCTCCAACGAGTATCATACTCGTGAAAGGTCTCCGTTGGTTTCTTCTTTAGGTTCTAGATGTAGAATACATCCGGTGCATTCTTTGTGTTGAACCGGAATCTATCCATGAAGTCCGTTGACATGCTTACCCAATTGGACCATTTCTTTGGATCCTAGCTGATGTACCAGGACAGTGCATCTCCTTTTAAGCTCCTCATGAAGAGGTTCATGCGGATTCTTTAATCTTTTCCCACGCCAACCAATTTGTCACAGTAAGTCCTCAGATGGACTCTTGGATCACCAGAACCATCGACATCTCGAACTTAGGAGGTTTGTACCCATCGGACAGTTCGGAATCAGGTTGTATGGAGAGATCTTCATAGTTTATCCCCTCAATCCCTTTAACTCCTTCGACGCCCTGAACTCGGTTGGTCAATTTCTTGAGTTCCTCGGCCAGATTCCTGATGAGCCTATCCTTCTCGTCGGACTCAGGGGTATGCGGTGTGGAATGAGCCACGGTTTCCATATAAATGGGATTGTCGTAGGCCTAGAAGTGGTCTTTTGTCTGATCCTGGAGAGGTGGAGTGTTATGGTGACAGACATTGCATTGTGCTGGCGGAACTGGGTCCTTGGGATGATTTGGTTGTTTGGGGATGTTTTGTGGT
Organism: Nicotiana undulata; assembly: GCA_005239495.1. Taxonomy (NCBI): domain Eukaryota; kingdom Viridiplantae; phylum Streptophyta; class Magnoliopsida; order Solanales; family Solanaceae; genus Nicotiana; species Nicotiana undulata. Next base: position 40,955 of record ML281201.1, on the reverse strand, counting down.
AAAGTGGGGTTTGGAGCATTTGGGAAGGGGATGTCTGGAACATTGAGGGAAAGTGATAAGTGAGCCAAATTCTTGACATGGTCAAGTTCCTCTTGGAACTTCAGCAGTTTCTTTTCCAGTGGAGACATACCCTCGTGTAGAACCTGAATACCTCGACCATCAGTGATCTCAACCTGTTCATCCCTGTTGTCTTTTCTGGTGCCGCTTGCATCTACCATCTTAGTTTTACCCTTGATTTTTCCTTTGGGAGGACTGGGAGGAGGAGTAGGAGGAGGGCCCTTTGATCTTGTGCGGTAGGCTGATGATTCAAGAATGCACAAACTAACCTTTGGGGAGGGGAATAATAAATAAAGAAAAACAAAAAAAAGGTAAGGAAGTCAGTGAGGATTATAAAACATATTGCAGTAATTTAAACACGTAATGCAAAAATGTAAAACGTATCCTAAGTTGGGGAACCTCTTTGCGCCCGAGGTAGGCCTAGCGACAAATTAATTTGGAGAACTTGAAATGCTAAATGCCTCATTTTATTGATGATAAAAAAGACTCTAAATATGCGAAAAATAAAAGTCACTAATGGCCAATGGCCTTATTACATCAAAGGAGACAAAATAAAAGACACCTTTATCTACTTGGTCCCAGAAGGACCTTCTCCAGATTCGACATTCCTGCTCTCTTTGATTAGCTTTCCCAACTCGCGAAGTCCCAGCAGCAAGTAGGTCCTGGCTACATATCCTCATTTGACTCCTTCAACCTTTTTGAAGTCCTCGATCCTCTTGATGAACTTTTCCTCTAGCTCGACTATACCTCGCTCCAAGTACCCTAACCTCTTGTTGGAGCTGATAGCCATATCCTTCCATTCCTCGATCAGCTTTCTGCTGGACTCATGTATCCGGTGATGATGATCTTCAACTTCACGAAGCCTCTTGCATAGACTGTTGAATTTAACCTGCGCTTCAGCCTTCTCATCTATGACCCAGTGACCCTGAGCGAATCCTGACTCAAATCGACCCTCCATATATTTTTCTAACCAACTTAGGTAGAAAGGAGTACAACCGGCATGATACCTGTTTGGCTCAATGGTGTCTTTCTTCAGTACAATCTTGCAGTGCCACAACTGCTGGGCTTGGCACTTTTGAGGGTTGTCGTCGTCCTGGAAGTCTGCTCGAAATGTCCCATCTTCTCAACCCTAGGTATAACCTGCCTCCTCCCTGCTTTCCTCATAACTCGGAGAGGGACGTAAGGGTACGTTCCCCTCAGACCAATCAATATCAGAAATGAAACATCTCGGGATCAGATGATAAATTCTTCCGTTGGGAACCATTCAAACATCCACTGAATCTGGTCCTCGGTCAAATTTCCCAGTAATTCAACCCATCCCTCGGCATTTTCCGGCTGAGCGAACATGTCTGGAATATAGTTCATTCGCTTTGAGTAGTGGAAAGCGATATAGTCATCCAGATTCTTCGATGGATGTCTTGTCGGTAGTCACCCCTTTGTAGGTGTTCCTTGAGCCAAAGCCGAAGCAGTAAGTTGCAACCTTCGAAGTGTTTTGCTCCCCGTTGACACTTCTCTAAGGCTCGGTATATGTCTGCAATGATCATAGGCACAATGCTGAAGTCCTGTCCGTTGATTCCCTCCATTAAAGTCTTAGTGACCATGGCCAACCCAGTGTGAATCCTCTTCTTCTTTGTCGGGAACACCATTAAACACAGAAAACAAGCCATGAAACCCAACCCTCGGCGATGGATGTGCCCTAGAGAAGTGAGGGCGAACTCATCCTGATAAGTGCGGTATGATTTACTATGACCGAACCTTTCGTACAAGTAATCAAATGGGATGTACGAATCCTTTAAACATACCAAGTACGGATTTTTCTTTAGACCCAACATTTTGAGAAAACCCCGGCCTGTGCGATTCTCAGGCATCATCAACCTTGGAGATTCCCAAGCCAAACCGGCCAAACCTCCTATTTCTTCCAGCAGCGGTGTCATTTCATTATTTTCGAAGAGGATACTGACCGATCGCAATCCTAAAATAGGGTAGCAGCCTCTATCATCATTTTATTAGGCTGAATATCCAAAAGAGAGGGCAGGTTGCCCAAGTGTTTCCTTACGAGTGCTTTGTTGCTAGAGTGAAGATCCTCCCACAAGTTTAACAATTTGGGGTGGACATTGGTGACCATACCGAATCTGGGGATTTCGTGCCTCATTTCTGCAAAACAAGAAGGGTTAAACCCTTGCCCCCATCGGACTCGACTATTTAATATCAATAATTAGCAAAGAGCATTTAGTTGCCCAAATAAATGCACAGAACGTGAAGGTGTATGTTTGGGTTCCAGGGAAACCCAATGGACTTTGGACAAGGCTATCTTAAAGGCTATTGTGCGGACAACACATTAGCCTGGCTAGGTTTGACCATGATGCATGCAACATTACAATAGAGTAAGGTTTCTATGGGGTTTTAGATCGGTACCCATGAGCGGACAACTTAAGGGGGAAGGCACGGAACTGTCGACCGCACCGCTGATCGACTAGTTTTACTGCAAATACGCTTTTCCGAATTTAGGGGGTAATAATATTGGAATAGCGCAACCACTCATTGTAAGCGTTGCTATAGGATTTTGTTTGGCACGAGTGGAATATGAATGTGGAGCATGATATGCAATAAATATCATTTAAACAAATAGGCATGTATTTTCACATTGAGGAAAGCGGTAAAGAAAGAAAATACAACAGTTATAATTGAAAGTGGTTACAAAGAAAACATGAAGATACGTCAGTTTTGTCCAGATGAAATAAATATTTGCGAAATTAAACAGTCAATAGCATATAGCGGGGAATGGGAAAAGGTGTGAGCATTTAAACTAAATTAAAGGTCCAAATTCACAAGACGGCTTGTAATGGTATAAGCCTAGGGAAGGTCCCCAGCAGAGTCTCCATGCTATCACGCCCCCTTTTTTCTCGCACGGGTTAGGTACGGAGAGATCGGATTTATGATATTTTTGGACAACTCCTTAAAGGAAAGGTTTAAGGAAGAGTCGCCACCTAATGATTTTTATGGTGAGTTAGGGCACCTAGAGTAAATAACTCATGAATTGATTTGCATTACCAGAGATTGGGTAAGGGCTTGAAGTTATCCCAAGGGGAAGGTGTTAATCACCCCTCAAGATCCACAAATGTGGGTCCCAGTCAAGAAGTTTTGTGAATTTGGACGGTGAACAAGTAGCAAGTAAGGTTCATATAAGAGGGGATTTCAAACAAGGCATAATTTATTAAAAGTTTTGAAAACATTACAAAATATTAAAAGAAATTATCCTAGGTTTAAAGTAATACGGATCACATCAATGCAATACCCGGTATGTCATACCTCGAAGAGGCGGCTACACGTGTTATTAGCGCACTGGTCATCATATCGTATTCTACCCTTCCCACCCCGTAGAGGTTATTTAAAATACGTGTGTTGGTCACGAAAGCTTATTGCGTGCTATTACCCGTCCCATCCTATAAGTCCTGGAGGGTATTTAGGACTACTATTCTTACAAGGTGAGTACTAGGTTGAACCCCTAGGTTTAAAGGACAAAATACTAAGCGACATACAAAACAACAAATAGGACTACATGTATGGGAACACATAAGGGCAAATAGTTGCTCATAGATCCCTCCCCAAGTAAACACGTAAACAGTACGTCTCAATCACAATCATAGTCTCAAAGACAGGATTTAAAACAGAGGTTCTTGAGCTAGAAAACAGTAAGTTTTGATAGCATTAGTAAAGGATATGTTTTGAAAACATAGTAGTGAAAGCAGAAGGTTCAGTTAAGACTGAGTAATTCAAATAGATGATTATCTTTCAGAAATGCAGCAGTTTAGAGGCAGCAGTAGGATTTAGAAGTACACAACGACTTAGAGTTCCCAGTAAAACATAGATGAAAATCATTAAAGCATGACTTTTGAAATAATATAGTGATTCAAAAGAGAAGTGACTTAAAAGATACAGTAGCTTAATGTAGAGTAGGAGTCAGCAGTTTAAAGAGAACTGTAACAACGGGAGTAGGTAAATTGTTCCAGAAAATAATGTAGCTTTAAAGAAATACATAGCAAGGATTCAAAATAGCATGATTTTGAGCAGAGTGAGGTAACTTTGAAACCCAGTAGTTTAAAAACATAACAGAACAGGAATCAGATAAAATTTCAGTAAAGAGGAAATAAATGCATGATTTCACGATTCTGTGAAAAGAGAAAAAAAAAGCCGGAGGAGTAGAGTGGTCTTCAAGGAGATAACAAGCAAGAATGAAAAGCAGCAGAGTTCAAAATTTAAGAAGGGACTGATTGGTTTTAACACTAGCAAGCAAAACATAATTAGTTGGTTTTAATACGTTTTAGGCCTAAAGTTTGCCTAGGCGCCCTATATCAATAACTACGATTCGAATAGATAGGAAGTCCTAAATAACAGGATATCTAATGCACATAGGAATACCTAAAAGACATGATTTCTAGATGCTATGATTATGAAAATGCAGTGAAACCTTATACCAGTTTTTATTACTTGTTACAATTATTAACTGTGATCATGGATTGCAAATTGAGTGAAGTAGACACGCTGAAAAATAAAAGAACCTAAGCAGGATTTCTAATGCATGAGGTGCATTTCCTACGCAGGATGTCTATTGCACACATAGGGAAATAAATCCTATAGTCATGGTTTCTACCCATTATTATACTAAGCATGCATAGTCCCCCATATTCACTATCCAGATCCCAATATCTGTTTACAAGTTATTACAAACCGATAATAATGAATTACAGTAGCAAGAAAAAAAAGAAGTTACTTCTATAGCGAGCCTTCACTCAGGCCCAATCTTTCAACCTCAATCCTTTCGAGTTTCACAGCCTTTCATGGTCCGTGTGCGGCAAAGTTCCCTAAGGCCCTCGTGGGTCCCTGGCCAATACTCGCACCCAGACATAATTGCCAAAATTTGAACATGTGCAGTGTGAAATTACCCGCCTCAGTGTGTCAAAGTTCAGAGGGAACTCAAGAGGTTCCCTAAGCAATGCTCACGCTGAGGGGGTGGAACCTAAGCTTCTAGGAATAGTGTGAAGTGTCAGAAATGAATTTAAAAGAGGGGTTTTGAAAGATGCAAAGTTTGAAAGAGATTCAGTTAAAAGAAACCTTATAACTAGAGAGTTATTTTGGAAAATAGCTTTTGAAAACAGCAATAGGATCACACGGAATCCTAAAACAATTTAAGCAACAAAGAACAGTCTTCACACAAGGTTAATGGGAGTTGGGGGACAAATAAATCACATAATAGACAGAAGTTCTTGCAATTAATGCAGATGATGATACACAGATTCAAGAAAACACTTGATTTAAACATAGTTGCAGAAATCAGAGAGTTATCAGGGAATCAGGAAACAACAGGATTTAATACCAAGCAATAACATTAGCAACTTTGGACACTAACCTACTAGATGCATACTAGGAAAGGACAATAACATATAAGCATGAGTCTATTTACTGATTCAATTATAGAAAAGAGATAAGACATGATTTTCATTCATAGATGAAACAAGAGAATAATCACATGTTGAACAGCAGAACCACAAATAAAAGAAAATCAGGAATATGACAAAATGAAACAATAGGAAACACATTGGTTTAGAACTTGAATCGTAATTAGGACATACTAGTAGAAAGGAAGCAAGTAGAATTGAAGAGCAACAGTAAGAGCACAATGGTTAGCCTTGGCTTATAGCCGGCTAACAGTACACAAGAGCAAAAGAAAAGTAATAGAGCAGAGAGCTTTTGTGAGAAAGGGAGAGCTTAGAAAAACAAGTTTGTCCCTGTTATTGAAAGAGTGAAAGTACTTATAGTTTCGAAAGATAGGCAGAAAATGGTAACAAATAATGGTTCAGCACAATTATGGGAGTAAACCCCAATTAGAATCAATTAATGCAAGTACTCCCTTTAATTAAGGGGTCATTGTTCAAACGGTAACAGAAAATAATAGTATAAGGAAAGAGAAGTCGTGCAAGGCTAGTCTCAACACATAAGGAATGAGATTTACCAAAGTATAAGGCATGTAATAGAGGCTAAATTCAAGATACTTTAATTAAGGAAAGAGTATATGAATTAATATGACAGAATTACCTATAGAAATAAGGCAAGAAATTCTAGAAATCAACAGAGAATCTTGAGTGAGATTCAAATCACAGTGAATCAGTGTCAACCAAGGAGAATATCACATATGAGTGGTCTAGGCATAATATAAACAAGGAAAGATAAGAAATCAACATGTCTTAATTAAGGAGGTACTCAAGAATCAGTAGAGAGCATCATGCAAAAATCAATGTTGTACCAATCACAAAGGTTTAGGGATTCAAAAAAATAGAACAACTCACAATATTATAAGCAGAAATAACATATAATAGACAGAAATCAGAACATGGTACGAATCATGATACGGGTAAAAGAAAGGAATAGTCAGGAACCCCAGTGACAAGCACATAACAAATAACACCAGAGATCACAGAATATCCACAAAAGCAAAGCACTCATGCTAAACAGATAAACATAGATGGCCAATACACTCAGACTCACAGATTGAACCAAGAAATTCGAGATTTTTAACAACAAATGAGTCAAACAAGAGGAAAAGCTCAAATAAAGTTAGAACACGGTAAAAAACCACAAGAATAATGCTAGAAGTTAAAAGAGGAATGTTTCGAAAAAGGGTTTCAAATCCTAGTTTTAAAAAGATGAGAAATCGTTTAGGAAATTGAGAAATCTTTGAAGAAAACATGGAAAGAACTGATAATATGTATAGATCTATTATGGAACTAGAAAAATCGAAAAGTTCAAAAGTTAGGTTTTCATAAGAGAACCAAAGATAACCGGAGAACCTGCCGTGAAGCTCGAAGGTAGTGGTGATTGTGGCATGGTTGTGTCAAAACCCCACCGGAGAAGGCCAGAAAATCGCCGAAGCAGGAGCCCCAGTAGTTTTCTGGGCCTGGTAAAGACCAACGGAGGTCTCAGAGACAAAGTATACCGGAGAAAGAGGTGTCAAGGTGGCTGGTGGTCGAAAAGAGAGAGGTTGGAGGTGGCCGGAGACGGGCTGAGTTCCATCGGAGAAGAAGGTGAACCGAGAAAGAGTTCTAGAGAGAAGGGAGAGGGAAAGAGACGAGAAGAGAGAGGATTAGTCTCGAAATAATGAGACAAGGGAGGGGGGGTCGTTTGAGATATTTTAGGTAAGAACAGATCTGGGTCGTTGATCTTATTTGATCAACGGCTTAGATCAATTGGAGGTTTGGGCCGGGTTAAATTTGGATTGGGCTGGGTAGTTTAGGAGCCTGATGGGTTGGGTAATTGGGTCTTAAAAATGTGGCTAACAGTTAAATAAAATAGGGCTAGATGTTAAATACCCAATACAATAGATAATTAATTAGTTAAAAGATCTAATAATTATGAAAAGATGAATTTAAGTTTAAATAGGTAAAATTACAGTAATTAACCAATATTAAGTGTAAGAAATGCATAAGTTCCGAATTAAAATGATACAAAATGTCCAATTGGGCCATAACTGCAAAATTGTTGCAATTGAAATTAAATGACACCCAATTGGCTAATATGTGAAATAATTAAATTTTAATAGCTAAAATGATTATAAACGATATACTGAGCTGGGAAATATTTTAAAATTATTTATAGCATAGTTTATGAATTATTTAGATATGAAATATTAAATAAACAGGGAGATAATTTTAATAAAAATATGAAAAAAAAAGGAAAAAATACTCATTATTGCAAAGAGTGATTTTGAAAGCTTATATGCAAGTTTGAGGAAAAATTGGGTATCAACACATGTCTGTATCAATAACTTGAAATTTTGTTTCTTTTACAATGCCTTCTGTTATGTACTCAATGCAATTTCTCCTTTTGTTATGACCGTGGAATTATCAAATCCAGATAAGGAACGTGCTTTCGAAATTATTTGGTCTCCCATTAGCATCTCTTCCACCACTCTTAGTAGAATGATGTTACCTGAACTACCTGTATCAATCAATACTCTTCTCACGTTAGTATCATGTATAAGTAAAGATATTACCAGTGTGTCGTTGTGTGGGATTAATAATCCATCTGCATCTGCATCGTCAAATGTTATGTTATCAGCCTCCAAGGTCTCACGAGTCCATTTCCCGTGGATTATTGTGAACTTCGTTGTCTTTTTTGCTGCGGTATAGGTCACGCCATTAACCTCCTCTCCTATGTTTATCACGTTTACGGTTCTCTTGCGGAGATGGTGGTTTTGGGGGCTCCTGCTTGTTCTTCATATATGCTTGTTTACCTTTTTCACTAAACAATTCAGTTAGATAGCCTTATTTTAATAAGTGTTCCACCTCACCTTGTAGTAACCTGCAATCTGATGTTCTGTTCCCGTGATTATTGTGGAACTCACACCAGAAGTCTGGGTTCCTTTTATTTGGATTTGAACTCATATCCTTGGGCCATCAAAATTTATCACCCATGTTTCTTAATACTGTAATTAACTCTGAAGTACTTACATTAAAGCTATAGTCTCCAATTCTTGCATATATGTTACCTTTATTTTGTTCATCTCGATCCTTTCTGGACCTTGATAATGATGAACTTGAATCTTTGTTCGTCGGTCTGTGATCAGACCGAGTGTTTTCATATTCGGGACGAGCTTCTCGTCCCGAAGGTCTCATACAGGGCTCGTACATGTTCTTGCCAGCTCTTTTCTCTGATTCTAAGCGTCTAGAACTCGTCCTGTCTTCTGTTTTTTACTGAGCTGTGGTATCCTCTTCAATTCATAATTTAGTAACGTACCTGTTATAAACATCATTCCATGTTGTAGCCCGAAATTCTCGTAAACTTTCTTTGAGTCTCCGCGTGGCTTCAGAGCTTTTTTTGTTCAAGTTAATTGCAAATGCCATAGCTGCCCAATTGTCGGGTACTCTTGGTAACAACATCCTTTCCCGTTGGAACCTGTCTACAAATTCGCGTAGCAACTCCGCATCTCCCTGTTTTACTTTAAATATATCTTCCTTTCTTTTTTCCACTTTTTGGGCACCAGCAAATGAATCAATAGAATTTTCGGGTAAGAGAGAATACAACGTTAGTGCTCCTTTGGTAAGTGTCTCTCCAAACTTTTTTACCAGTACAAACTCGATTTCCTGCTTAGTTAATTCGTTGCCTTTTACTCCTGTGGTAAATGCAGTAACATGATCTTGTGGATCAGTGGTCCCATCAAATTTTGGTATATCGGGCATCTTAAATTTTTTGAGAATCGTAAAAGGTGCTTCACTTGACTTCCATGGTTGTTGAGAGTATTTGTCAATATCGTTCCCCGTGATGACAATGATTCTGTGATTGTTGAGGAAGAGTGTAAAGCACGAAGGGTGATGTCGTACATAATTTATTTAAATTGTGAGGAAGAGTGTAAAGCACGAAGGGTGATGCCATGCATAATTGATATATATTGTGAGGTTGAGAATAAAAGCACGAAGGGTGATGCCGTGCATTCTTATTTATGACTTGGTGTAGATAAGAGTAAAAGCACGAATGGTGATGCCGTGTATTCTCTTTATTATTTGGTGAGGCTGAGAGTAAAAGCACGAAGGGTGATGCCGTGCAAGTTTCCTTTCTATTTTTAATTGCTAAAAATTATTGTTGATCACTGTTTAGTTCTGTCTAATTGTTTTCCTCACTCTTAATGCTAATTTCCCCATTGCATGTTCCCTTCCCATTATTTGTTGTTTTAAATTTATTATTTGTTGTTATTTCTGTTAGCATGATTATTCTGTCCAGGTTTTTATGTGGTGTCTTGACCTAGCCTCGTCACTACTTCGCCCAAGGTTAGGCTCGGCACTTACTAGTACATGGGATCGGTTGTACTAATACTGCACTTTGCACTTCTTGTGTAGATCCAGGTACCGACCAGAGCTAAGTTGAAGTAGTAGCTGATACTATTCGCATGGAGACACGAGGTAGATCTACTGGCATCCGCAGATTCCAAGAGTCTTCTCTACATTATTTAGACTGATGTTTCATTTGATTCAAAAAAGTTATACACTATTCTTGAGCCAATTACTTGTATTATTCTTTAGTAGTTCTTGAATTGTGACTCCAAACCCTGGGTAGCTAGATATTATCATTAGCTTCGAGTTTTATTTTATTATTTCCTACATTATTCGGTATTCGTTTATTTGATGATAGTAGACCTCGCATTATGTTTTAATTATTTTAACTATTGAATTCCTCTAACATTGGCTTGCCTGGCAAGTGCGGTGTTAGGCGCTATCACGATTCCGAGGGTTGGGAATTTGGGTCTTGACATATTTGTTCTATGTGGTCGTTTTGTTCTTTCATCTGTTTCTGCAAAGTTAGTACCAGATTTTGTAAATCAGAATTATTTGGTGTACCTTACCTTCCATCACGGGATTTATTTGGAGTTTCTCCGCTTCCTAAATTGGCAAGCCCTGAGCGTGGAATTTCTATGGTTGCAGTATTATTTGGGGGAGGATTTGGCGGTGCAGTTGGTAATCCCCTCACAAAATCTTTGAGAGCATTGTTCTGTGATCAATTGTTTTAAAGCATCTTGTTCAACAGTTTGCTCGTCCCCATGTTGTTCATTCGTATGAGATGTTGACCTTTCAGGTGTTCCCTCTCGGATTTTCAATGAGATTTTTAATTGGTGGAGATCCTCCCTCATGTTGGTTAATGTCGTTGACAATTGAAATGATTCGGCTGTGAGAAAGAAGGATTTGGAAAGTAAAAAGATTATCAGATTCCCAGTAAAGGAACCAATTTGTTTAACCAAAAAATAAGATTCTTAGTCAAAGCCTAATTTTAGAAGAAAACGGGTTACTGATAACCAAATAATTCCTTACTTCTTCAATAATTCTCTTGAAAGGAAATAAAAATGGTAAAAATTAGCTTAAAGAAAGAATAATAGATTTCACTGAATAAGAAAGAGAAAGTAAATGTCGTTTGATAGTACTTGGAACTTGTTCTTACAAACGTGATTGTGCTCCCTTATATAGGAGTATACAAATTTAATGTTTCCTCCTACTTATGGCGAATTCATTATGAGCATTAGTGATATTAATTGCTCGTTATGATTGGTAATCGTAACGGACTATAAGAATTTTGTAACGATTCTGATTCCCTTTCCTCATTAAATGTGGTTCGTGAATCTTTCTTCTTTCCAGTCTTGATTCATTCCACTCGTGCCTCTTCAACAACTGTTTAGGTTCGAACTTTGGTTCTTTATTGTCTCGTGGGTGTTTTCCCCACGTCTTCCATCTTTCATATACCTTATTAATGAAATATGAAAGTTGTCATTCCCCCATTGTTCCACATATCATGCTTTGTCAGCTAAATATTATTTCATTTGTATCACTTATTTACCACCAATACACTTGTCTCCTCAAACTTAACTATAAATAGTGGTATTTGTTCTCGTTGAAGGATATAAAATACTTGTATTACAAAAGGCTACTATTCTTCTTCCATTTTTAAAATACTTTATATTATTGTTATTAAGGGTTGCCAATTGTCTTAGTTATGGTGAGATCAATCTGAAATCCGAGCTTGTTCTTTCTTCAATTATCTTTTTTTATTTCTCTTATACTTGTTATTTTATTTTATCAGATCAATTTAATCTATGTGTTTATAAACCACGTTACAAATTTAACTGTACCTATTTGTGTGTATAAAAATTTACATTTGAAGCTTAATCTTATTTACAAAAAGGGGAGAGATAAGGGGTGTATTTGGTATGAAAGAAACTATTTTCCATGGAAAATATTTTCATGTAAAATGAATGATTTTATCACTTATTTTCCCTAGTTTTATTAGTGAGTAAAAACGTTTTCCAGAAAATATTTTCTTTAGAGAGTATAAAATATTTTTTATGTTACTCTCCTCACACTCCTTTCCCCAAATCCCCATGTTTCTTGTGCCCACTCCCCCTCCTCCCCCCTCCCCCCAACCACAAAAAAAACCCCAAATACCCAACATTTTCAGGACTGTATTTTTTAAAGGATTTAATTATTCTTTTGTCACGACCCAATTTCTCCCACCGTGAACTGTCATGACGACACCTAGTCTATACGACTAGGTAAGCCTATTATTGCGGAAACGAAAGAAAACATAAAGATAAAAGCCAACAGATGAAATGAATACGCAGAAATTGTGTCACTCGGCATGTACAGTGATCATCACTCCCAAAACCCGGAATGTCGTCAATCACAAGCTTCTAAGTCTCTATAGCTCTATAAATAAACGTTTGAAGAAAAAAAGGGGAAAATTTCCACACAAGGGGATAGAAGGGGACTCCGAGGTCTGCAGATACGAGCAAAAGTACCTTGAAGTCTCCTAAGGCAGCAACCACGCACTAAGCCTGAGGCTGATAGCTCGTACCTGGATGTGCACACGGAAAACATGTGCAGGAAAGGGCATGAGTACACCACAATGGTACCTATTAAGTACCAAGCCTAACCTTGGTCGAGTAGTGACGAGGCCAAGTCAGGGATCTACTGGTAAAATATAACGAAATAAGACGGAAAGAAATATCGTAGCAAAATAATTATAGAAATTCAACAGGAATAGGAATCAATGATAGTCTACAGCTCAGAACACAGTAATAGAAACATGGGGATCTCCCGAGATATCGTCTCTTAGTCCCAAATTAAATATGCAGTGCTGGGGGATCTCCCGGAATACGTCCGTAGTCCAAAAGTAAATATGCAGTACATGGGGATCTCCCGAAATATGTCTGTAGTCCCAAAGTAAATATGCAGTGCTGGGGGATCACCCAGAATACGTCTGTAGTCCCAAAGTAAATATGAAGTGCAGGGGGATCTCCCGGAATGTGTTCCGTAGTACCAGAATAAATATGCAGCTCAACCATTGAACACATCAGTTACGGCAATGAAATCTACAATTAAGCTAAGTTCAAACCAAGAAAAAACAGGAGTTTCACTAAACATGTTGCACAGAGTTCAAATACACAGTCAAGAAAATGGATTTTTTACAACAAATATCCCGTGTACGTACTCGTCACCTCACGTACACGGCGCTCATATATCAAACAGTACCAAAATCCTAAGGGGAAGTTCCCCCACACAAGGTTAGGCAAGCAACTTACCTCGAACCAAGCTCAAACCAATCTGAAACCACGCTCTTGCCACGAGTATCCAACTACGAATTACCCAAATCTAATTAAATCAATTACATAACGTAAATATAACTACAAGTAACTATTTTAGCTAGTGAATTCGAAGATAAGGCAAGAAAATAGGAAAAACGCCCAAAAAGCCTCCCCGGGCCCACGTCTCGAAATCGGGTAAAAGTCACAAATTTCGAATATCCATTCACTCACGAGTCTACCATACCAAATTCACTCAATTACGATACCAAAATCTCGATCAAAATCCCAAAATTCAGCCTAATAACTTTCTTCAAATTTTCCCAATTTTCAACCAAAAATCCAAAATTGAATGATGAAACCAAGCCTAGATTATTGGAATTTAATCAAAGAGGAGTTAGGAATCATTACCCGATAAATTCCTCCAAAAATCTCAACAAATTTCTCCGCCTACCGAGCTCTCAATCAAATTTTTGAGTTATGAACTAAAACCCTCGATTTTGAAATGTTATACTGCCTGCCTAGATTTTTTCATCGCGAACGCGACGACTCCTTCGCGTTTGCGTAGGGTAACATTTTCTCAATCCAAAAATCCCTCTTCGCGAACGCGAAGGTCCACTCGTGAACGCGTACCCTCTTCTTTCTGAAGCTTCGCGAATGCGACCAATACTACGCGAATGCGTAGAACAATCCATAGGTGACACAATTGTTCTGTTTCTTCTACGCGAACGCGATGCCATTCACGTGTTCGCGATATACTGATGGCCAACCCTTCACGAACGCTTCCCCATACTCGCGAACGCGAAGAGTAATTTCTCTTCTTGACCCAGCTTTTCTTTGCGAACGCGAGCTCCCATCCCTGAACTCGAAGAAAAAACGTCTTCAACAAAAACCATCAAAAATCAGCTATCTCTCTAAGCCCAAAAATGACCCGTTGAGCATCCGAAACACACCCGAGGCCCCTGGGACCTCCACCGAACATACCAACCAATCCTAAAAAACCATACTAACTTAGTCGATCCCTCAAATTACATCAGGCAACGCAAAATTCATGAATCACCCTCCAATCCAAACCTTAAGAACTTGAAACTTCAAAATTTTACAACCGACGCCGAAACCAATCAAACCATGTCCGATTGATCCCAAATTTTGCACACAAGTCATATTCAATACTACGGACCTGTTACAACTTTCGGAATCAGATTCCGACCCCGATATCAAAAATTCCACTACCAGTCCAAAACTCCAAAATTTCGACTTTCGCCATTTCAAGCCTAAATGAGATACGGACCCCCAAAACACAATTCGAACACGGACCTAAGCCCAAAATAAACCAACGGAGCTAACAAAATTGACAGAATTCCATTCTGGAGCCATTTTCACACAGTTCCAACTACGATCAAAATTCTAATACTTAAGCGATCTCATTTAGGGACTAAGTGTCCCAAAATACTCCGAAACTCAAAATAAATCACCCAGGAAAGTCACAATAGCAGAAATAAATATGGGGAATGCAGTTAATAGGGGATCGGGGCTCTAACTCTCAAAACTACAGGCCGAGTCGTTACATCTTTTAAAGGTTCACACAAACCCTAAAGTAGTGCTTTACTTTTTTTTCCCTGCAAAAACAAACTTAAACTTTGGGCTCTATAACTAAAAAGAAAATACTCTTTATTTGGTTAAAAAGGAAACTACTCTTTTTAAAACTTGAAAATATTGCACTCATTTTGTTGAAATGAAAGAAAACATTTTATCATAAAAAGAAAATACTTATTTTGTTGTAATTAAAGAAAATACTTTTTACTACATCATTTTGTTGAAAGGAAAGAAAATACTTTTTCTACATTATAAAAAGGGAGTACTTTATTTTTTGAAATGAAAGAAAATATTTTTTTAACATCATGAGACGAAAATACTCATTTAGTTGAAATGAAAAAGAAAGTACTCTATCTACAACATGAGAAAAAAGTACTCTTTGTTATAAAATAACGAATGTAAAGTAAATAAATCAAAGGCAAGTAGAGAGAGAGAGAGAGAGAGAGTGATATATTATTCAACTTTCAAACTGATATACGTAATGAACTGAAATCTCCTCTATTTATAGAAGAAAGGAAGCAACTGCGAGGCTTTTTAGGAAGCAGCTGCGAGGCTTTTTAGGAAGCAGCTGCGAGGCTTTTCTTGAGCTGCTTGTAAGCTGCCTGCATGAGCTGCTTGCAACCTGCCTGTTTAATAAGAAGGTGTTGCAAGTCATTTCATTGAGTTGCTTGCAACCTGCATGCATCAGCTTCTTGTAGATAAACTTCAATGGAATACTAAATGAATAATCTTTTTCAGGAAGATTATCTACAGCGGAGTAATAAATGGACATCCACAATAATATTTTCATAAAACTCCCCCTTGGATGTTCATTAAAGATAATGTGCCTCGCTAAAACCTTACTAGGAAAAACCTAGTGAGAAAAATCATAGTGAAGGAAAAAGATACACATATTTAGTAATACGCATTTCCAGTTGCTTCATTAAAAAAACCTCATGGGAAAAAACTTAGTAAGGGAAAAAGAGTGCACCGCAATTTTCACTCCCCCTGATGAAAACCTTATTTCAAATATTTGAGTCTCTGCATTCTAATATTGCATACCATCTTCTCAAAACTTGAAGTTGGCAAAGATTTAGTGAACAAATGTGTTGGATTGTCACTTGAACGAATTTATTGCATGTCAATGTCACTATTTTTCTGAAGATCATGTGTATAGAATAATTTTGGTGAAATGTGCTTCGTTCTATCTCCTCTTATAAATCCTCCCTTCAATTGGGCTATGCGTGCATCATTATCTTCGTATACAATTGTGGATCCTTCATCACATTCCAAACCATATTTTTCTAATAAAATGAATCACTGATCTCAAGCATACACATTCCCTACTTACTTCATGAATAACTATTATCTCAGCATGATTTAAAGAAGTAGCAACAATATATAGTTTTGTAGAGCGCCATGATATGACAGTTTGTAACGACCCGGTCTGTCGTTACGTAGAACTTGCATTATAATTACTGTTATTGACTTGTTATAAGTTGGTTATACTGTTATTGATGTGTTAGAGTTGGTAGGCTTGAAATCGGAATGGTTGTGGTGAGAGTTTAGTCACTTAGTCTTTAAAACAGCCTTAGAATGGAAAGAGTCAAATAAGACTTGACTTATTGGTAAACGACCTCGGAATGCGGATTTGATGGCGCGAATAGCTTCGTTAGGTGATTTGGGACTTAGGAGTGTGTTTAGAATAATTTTGTGATGTCCGGTGTAGAATTAGGCTTCTATTGGCAAAAGTTAGTTTTTGGTGATTTTCGGTCGGCAGTGGAAAATAGGCTATCGGGGTTGGAATGGAATTCCGATAGTTGGAACAGGTTCGCAATGTAATTTTGGATATGTCTGCAAAATTTCAGGTCAATCGGAGTTGTTTTGGATAGTTTCGGAATCGTTGTTGGATTTTAGAAATTTCAAAGTTCTTAGGCTTGAATCTGACGTGATTTTGGTGTTTTGATGTTAGTTTTGGTGTTCCGCGGGTGCAACTAAGTTTGGATGATCATATTTGATGTGTTGGTATATTTGGTTGAGGTCCCGAGGGGCTCGAGATTGATTTTGGATGGTTAACGGGAAGTTTGAAACTTGAAATATGCAGCTTCAACTGTTGGTGCTGGTGTAACCGCACCTACGAAAGTTTGACCGCAAGTGCGGGCCCGCAAGAGCGAGAAAAGCTCCGCAGATGCGGATTTTGGGAGGCTCAATAGAGGATCGCATGTGTGGGAGGAAGATCGCACCTGCGAAGTCGCAGGTGCGGAGGCCGAGATTTTGAGGGTTCTTCGCAGGTGCGGGTTCGCAGGTGCGCTTAAGTGGCCGCAGGTGCGGAACCACCATTCAGAAACTATATAAGCAAGCCTTCACGAATTTTAACCCTTTTTCCACCATTGTTGTACGGGTTCCGAGGTTTTTGAGGGATTTTAAAGAGGGAAACGTTGGTGCATCATTGAGGTAAGCTTTTTGGACTTAATAACTCGATCATAGGTGATTTAAGACCTTAATATCAATGTAAATTCATGAAAAATCAGTAGAAAAAGGGGGAGTTAGGGCTTGAGATTATGAGACCTTTAGGGGTCGATTTGAGGGGTCAAACGGACTCCTCTTTTAGCGTTCTTTATATGTACGGACTCGTGAGATGATGGAGAACATTTTGGTATAAAAATGTCTGAGTTCCGAGACGCGGGCCTGAGGGTCGGGTTTTAGCAAATTTTGGGGTTTGAGCTAAAATCGATATTTTTCAATTGGAATTCATTCCTTAAGCATAATTTGATTATAAAGGCCCGATCTTTATAGATTTGGAGCACTCGGGAGTTGATTTGAAAGGCAAGCGTATTGCGGAATAGTTTCCGGACTAGTTTGAGGTAAGTAATGTCTTTAAATCCTGTCATGAGGGTATGAAACCCCGAACTCTGCACCCTTTCATGGGGTTTGGAATGCAAAGTTTGGAACTTTTGAAATATATTCCCTATTTTGGAAACTATTGAGTTGCGAAATCGATTTTTAATCATATGCTTAATAGTATTGATATATTTTGATATAATTTGGGTTGTAAGCCATGTTTGGGGCCTAGTGTCGATCTGTTTACCCCTTGGGGGTTGTTTTTACTATTTACTCACTTGATATATTATGATTTTCACTCAGTCTTTTCTTGAAAAATTGTTTTGACACTCAGAGTATTTTGATACTATTTCTTGAAAAATGAAACACTGTTTTTGGGTCGAGAACCCGATATATTTATGGCCTGAAGGGCATGTTGAGAGTGTCTGACTGAGTGAGGTTGCGGGCCTATATTGTGTGTGATTTATGCCATGTTGTGGCTTGTTATAGTGCTTGGGTTGTAGGAGCCCCTCCAGAGTCTATACACACCCCCGGTGAGTGCAGGTACCTAATGAGTGATATTGCCCGGTGGGCTGATACTGAGTGATTGTGAGGTTACTTGATTGGCTAATATTGAGTGACTGTGAGGTTTCCTGATGGGATAATATCGAGTGATTGTGAGGTTTCCTGATGGGCTAATATTGAGTGGCTGTGAGGTTGCCTGATGGGCTGATACTGAGATTGTTATGAGAAATGATTTTGGCCCGAGGGGAAGATTTATGATAAATTTTACTGAGTTTTTGACTATGATTCACTTCGTTTTTCAAACTGATTTTACTGAGATATATTGATATTATATTTGTTTAAAAGGATTTCTGGAAAACGGTTTTCAAACTTATTTATTGGATGAATACTTTGCGGTGACTTGGTGTTTTACTGTTTTTGTGAATTGGTGTATCTGTGCTCTGTGGTTCGTATTTTCTCAGAATGCGATTTATTTTCATTACTACTGAGTTGGCGTACTCATTATTACTCTTTGCACCTCTGTGTGCAGATATAGGTATTGATTCGGAGCAGTAGTCGTCCGAGTTCGTTATCAGCAGCTTACGGGATTTCGAGGTAGCTGTCCAGCGTCCACAACTTCTCCATTTCCCTTCCTTATTTACTTTTGGCTTTTCATTCCTAAACTTATTTAAGACATTAGCAGAGTTAGTTTTATTTCGTAGATGCTCGTGACCATGTTGACTCAAGTCTTGGGAGTTTTTGTTTAGACTATTATTGGGGCGCTAAGACTTAAAGAATTCATTTTATGCTATGTTTTCCGTTTGTTATTGAATTGTGAATTTTTATAATAGAACAAATGCGTAGTAATGTGATGGTTGGCTAGCCTAGTTCCACGATAGGCGCCATCACGGCCGATTAGGATTTGGAGTCGTGACAAGTTGGTATCAGAGCTCTAGGTTGCATAAGACTCAACGATCATGAGCAGGTTCAGTAGAGTCTTGCGGACTGGTACGGAGACGTCTGTACTTATCTTCGAGAGGTTGCAGAACTCTTAGGAAAAAATCTCAATTTTTTGAACTCTTTCGTGCCAATCTATTGATTCTTGAAATTCTAAACTCATGTTGTTTCATTCTCTCACAGATGGTGAGGACACGCAATACCGATCAGGGTGACCAGAAACCAGCCAGACCCACAAGGGGTCGGGGCCGTGATAGAGGTAGGGTACCAGCCCGCGCAGCAGCCGGGGCAGTACCCCAGGATCCCTCTATGGTTCAGGATCTGGTTCCCATCGATGGTGCTCTAGCGGGACAGGCTTAGGCACCGGCAGTGCCTATTGTTATTCCGGGTCTTCAGGAGACCCTGGCTCAGATATTGACGGTGTGTTCCAATTTAGCTCAAGCGGTTGCTTTGTCCACTACTGCCACTGCAGCTCAGGACGGGGGAGGCAATCACACTCCAGCTGCTCGGACGCCTGAGCAGGCTGTACGGGGTATTCAGACACCGGGAGCATCCCCAGCTCAGCCGGTTGCCCCAGTTCAGGATTTTATAGTCCTTGCTATGCCTGAGGATAAGCAGCGTAGGCTGGAGAGGTTCAGTAGATTTAAGCCTCTGAATTTCAGCGGCACAGAGGGTGAGGATGCCTAAGGTTTTCTGGATAAATTTCAGAGGATACTATGTACTGCGGGTATTTTGGAGACTAGTGGGGTCTCGTTTGTTAAATTTTAGTTTGCGGGTGCTGCTTTCACTTGGTGGGATTCATTCGAGAGGCGTAGACCGATTGGTTCAGCACCACTCACATTGGCAGCAGTTCTCGACGATCGTTTTGGAGAAGTATGTTCCTCATTATCACAGAGAAGAGCAACGCAGACAGTTTGAGCAGCTACGCCAGGGAGAGTTGTTAGTTACTCAGTACGAGATAAGGTTTTCCGAGTTGGCTAGACATGCTTCTGAGTTTGTCCCTACTAATAGGGAGAGGATTAGGAGGTTCGTAGATGGTCTTACTTATCAGCTTCGGATCTTGATGACCAGAGAGAGAGTGTCTGGAGCTACATTTGAGCAGGTAGTTGACATTGCTCGGGACATTGAGTCGGTTCGTAGGCAGGAGCGTGAGGAGAGGGAGGTCAAGAGGCCTCGGTGATCAGGTAGCTTCAGTGGTGCCCCTTCTAGAAGGCAGTTTTAGCACAGCAGAGGTCGTCCATTTAGA
This sequence comes from Nicotiana undulata, assembly GCA_005239495.1. Classification (NCBI taxonomy): domain Eukaryota; kingdom Viridiplantae; phylum Streptophyta; class Magnoliopsida; order Solanales; family Solanaceae; genus Nicotiana; species Nicotiana undulata. The sequence continues at coordinate 20,682 of ML281201.1, read as the reverse complement.
CCTCCACAGCCAGTTCGCACAATGGTGTATCTTCGGGACAGGGTCCTCGCAATTATCATCACGTACGTTCATCTTTTAGTGCCCTTCCAGCTCAGAGCTCCGCCCGAGCATCATCTTATCAGGGTTCTTCTATGCATGGTTCGTCTGGTGGTTATCAGGGTGGCAGGGGTTTTCGTCAGTTTTCATCTCAAGCTCTAGGTAGTTGTTGTGAGTGTGGAGAGTTCGGACATGAGTGGAGGCAGTGTCCCCGTCGTCCTAGTAGTTCATCTCAGTAGATGGTTCAGCCCTCGGCTTCAGCCCCAGTCACTTCACAACCTACTCAGGAAGTTAGGGGAGGTGGTCAGGCAGCTAGAGGACGCCCTAGAGGGGGAGATCGACCAGGTGGAGGCCAGCCACGTATTTATACACTTCCGTCTAGGCTTGATGCTATGGCATCATATGCGGTGATTACAGGTACTATTTCAGTTTTTCATAGTGATGCTTTGGCTTAATTTGACCCTAGTTCCACGTACTCTTACATTTCGTCGTATTTTGCTCACTTTCTGAATATGCCCCGTGAGTCTTTAGTTATGTCTGTTCATGTTTTGACTCTGGTGGGTGATACTATTGTTGTGGACCGTGTATATAGGTCGTGTCTTATATCTATTCAGGGTCTGGAGACCCGAGTGGACTTGATGTTACTCAGTATGGTTGATTTTGATGTGATTTTGGGCATGGATTGGTTATTCTCATGTCATGTGATTCTTGACTGTCACGCTAAGACCTTGATCTTAGCTATGCCCGCAGTTCCGAGAATTGAGTGGAGAGGGTCTATAGAGCATGTACCTAACAGAGTGATTTCTTATTTAAAGGCTCAGGGTATGGTTGAGAAAGGGTGTGAATCTTATCTTGCTTTTGTGAGGGATGTTAGTAGTGAGACTCCATCTGTTGATTCTGTTCCTGTAGTCCGTGATTTTCTGGATATATTCCCTGCAGACCTGCCAGGCATGCCACCTGACACGGATATTGATTTTGGTATTGACCTGGTGCCAGACACTCAGCCTATCTCTATTCCACCTTAATGCATGGCACTAGTGGAGTTGAAAGAATTGAAAGAAGAGCTTCAAGAACTCTTAGATAAGGGGTTCATTCGGCCTAGTGTGTCACCTTGGGGTGCACCGGTGTTGTTTGTGAAAAAGAAAGACGACTCCATGCGTATGTGTATTGATTATAGGAAGCTGAATAAGGTTAAGGTGAAGAACCAGTATCCCTTGCCTCGTATTTATGACTTGTTTGATCATCTTCAGGGAGCTAGAGTGTTCTCCAAGATTGACTTAAGGGCTGGGTATCATCAGTTGAAGAATCGGGATTCTGACATTCTGAAGACTGATTTCAGGACTTAATATGGTCATTATGAATTTCTGGTTATGTCGTTTGGGTTGACCAATGCCCCCGCTCCGTTCATGCAATTGATGAACAGTGTGTTTCAGCCTTACCTTGATCTGTTCGTCATTTTGTTCATTGATGACATCCTGTTATATTCTCGTAGCCAAGAGGAGCATGCTCAACATTTGAGAGTTGTGTTGCAGAGATTGAGGGAGGAGAAGCTTTATGCGAAATTCTCCAAGTGTGGATTTTGTCTTGGTTCAGTAGCTTTCTTGGGGCACGTGGTGTCTAGTAAGGGTATTCAGGTTGATCCGAAGAAGATTGAGTTGGTGCAGGGTTGGCCCAGACCATCCTCAGCTACTGAGATTAGGAGTTTCCTTGGTTTGGCGGGATATTACCGTCGCTTTGTGGAGAGATTCTCTTCTATTGCTTCGCCTTTGACCAAATTCACCCAAAAGGGTGCTCCATTCAGATGGTCTGATGAGTGTGAGGAGATCTTTCAGAAGCTCAAGTCAGCATTGACCACAGGTCTGGTACTAGTTTTACCTACTGGTTCGGGTTCTTACACAGTCTATTGTGATGCTTCTAGAGTTGTCTTGGGAGCGGTATTGATGTAGGACGGTAGGGTGATTGCCTACGCATCGAGACAGTTGAAGGTGCACGAGAAGAACTACCCAGTGCATGATCTTGAGTTAGCTGCCATTGTTCATTCCTTAAATATTTGGCGGCATTACTTGTATGGGGTACAGTGTGAGATTTTCACTGGTCATCGTAGCTTGCAGTATCTGCTCAGGCAGAAGGACTTGAATTTGCGTCAGAGGAGATGGTTAGAGCTTCTCAAGGATTATGACCTTACTATTTTGTATCACCCAGGAAAGGCCAATGTAGTAGCCGATGCCTTGAGTCGCAGAGCCGAGAGTTTGGGGAGTTTAGCTTACCTTTCAGCAGTAGAGCGACCTTTAGCACTTGATGTTCAGGCTTTAGCGGGTCAGTTGGTGAGGTTGGATTTGTCAGACCCTCTGCGGGTATTAGCTAGCATGGCTTCCCGATCATCTCTTTATGATCAGATTAAAGCTCGCCAGTATGATGACCGACACTTGTTAGTTCTTCAGGATATAGTCCATCGAGGTGATGCCAGGGATGTGACTATTGGTGATGACGGTGTTATGAGGATGTAGGGCCGTATTTGCATGCCCAATGTGGAAGGGATTTGAGAGTTGATATTAGCAGAGGCTCACATCTCGTGGTATTCTATTCATTCGGGTGCCGCGAAGATGTATCAGGATTTGAGACAACAGTATTGGTGGAGGCGGATGAAGAGAGATATTGTTGAGTATGTAGCACGGTGTCTCAACTGCCAGCAAGTTAAGTATGAGCACCAGAGACCAGGTTGATTACTTCAAAGGTTAGATGTTCTAGAGTGGAAGTGGGAGCGGATCACTATGGACTTTGTAGTTTGGCTTCCATGGACTTCGAAGGGTTTTGATGCTATTTGGGTCATTGTGGATAGATTGACCAAGTCCGCGCACTTCATTTCTGTCAGCACTACTTATACTTCAGAGCGTTTAGCTGGTATCTACATTAAGGAGATTGTCCGGTTGCATGGAGTTCTGGTTTCTATTATTTCTAACAGAGGTACTCAATTTTGGAGGGCCGTACAGAGAGATATGGGTACTGATGTAGAGTTGAGCACTGCATTTCATCCTCAAATCGACAGGCAGTTGGAACGGACTATTTAGATTTTGGAGGATATGTTACGGGCTTGTGTGATTGATTTTGGTGATTCATGGGATCAGTTTCTGCCACTAGCGGAGTTTGCATATAATAACAGCTACCAGTCCAGTATTCTGATGGCCCCGTATGAAGCTTTATATGGTATGAGGTGTAGATCTCCGGTTGGTTGGTTCGAGCCTGGTGAGGCTAAGTTATTAGGCCCAGATTTGATTCAGGATTCGTTGGAGAAGGTGAAGTTGATTCAGGAGCGACTTCGTACTACGTAGTCTAGGCAGAAGAGTTATGCGGACCGGAAGGTCCGGGATGTGTCATTTATGGTATGTGACAAGGTACTATTGAAGGTATCACCCATGAAGAGTGTTATGAGGTTCGGGAAGAGAGGAAAGCTGAGTCCTCGGTTTATTAGTCCTTTTGAGGTGCTTCAGAAGGTTGGAGAGGTGGCTTACAGACTTGCCTTGCAACCCAGCCTATCGAGCGTTCATCTGGTATTTCATGTGTCGATGCTAAGGAAGTATGTTGGTGACATGTCTCATGTTTTAGACTTCAGCACAATTCAGTTTGAGGGTGATATGTCATATGAGGTAGATCCAGTAGCAATTTTGGCTCGCGAGGTCAGAAAGTTGAGGTATAAGGATATAGCATCAGTGAAGGTGCAGTGGAGAGGTCATCCAGTGGAGGAGGCCACTTGGGAGACCGAGCGGGAGATGTAGAGAAAATATCCTCAGTTGTTTGAGACTCCATGTATGTTTCTATACCCGTTCGAGGACGAACGTTTGTTTAAGAGGTGGAGAATGTAATGATCCGGTCTGTCGTTGCGTAGAACTTGCATTATAATTACTGTTATTGACTTGTTATAAGTTGGTTATACTGTTATTGATGTGTTAGAGTTGGTAGGCTTGAAATCGGAATGGTTGTGGTGAAAGTTTAGTCACTTAGTCTTTAAAAATAGCCTTAGAATGGGAAAAGTCAACTAAGAGTTGACTTATTGGTAAACAACCTCGGAATGTGGAATTTATGGCGCGGATAGCTTTGTTAGGTGATTTGGGACTTAGGAGTGTGTTCAGAATAATTTTGTGATGTCCGGTGTAGAATTAGGCTTGAATTGGCGAAAGTTAGTATTTGGTGATTTCCGGTCAGCAGTGGAAAATACGCTATCGGGGTTGGAACAGGTTCGCAATGTCATTTTTGATGTCTGCAAAATTTCAGGTCAATCGGAGTTGTTTTGAATAGTTTCGGCATCGTTGGTGGATTTTAGAAATTTCAAAGTTCTTAGGCTTGAATCTGACGTGATTTTTGTGTTTTGATGTTAGTTTTGGTGTTCCGAGGGTGCAACTAAGTTTGGATGATCATATGTGATGTGTTGGTATATTTGGTTGAGGTCCCAAGGGGCTCGGGATTGATTTCGGATGGTTAACGGGAAGTTTGGAACTTGAAATATGCAGCTTCAGCTGCTGGTGCTAGTGTAACCGCACCTGCGAAAGTTTGACCGCAAGTGCGGGGCCGTAGGAGCGAGAAAAGCTCCTCATATACGGATTTTGGGAGGCTTAGTAGAGTATCGCATGGTGTCTGACTGAGTGAGGCTGCGGGCCAATATTGTGAGGATGTTATGATATGAGTGAGGCTGCGGGGCCATATTGTGTGTGATTTATGCCATGTTGTGGCTTGTTATAGTGCTTGGGCTATAGGGGGCCCTTCGGAGTCTGTACACACCCCCAGTGAGCGCAGGTACCTAATGAGTGATGTTGCCCGCGGGGCTTATACTGAGTGATTGTCCGGTTGCCTGATGGGCTAATATCCGCGGGGCTTATACTGAGTGATTGTGCGGTTGCCTGATGGGCTAATATTGAGTGACTGTGAGGTTTCCTGATGGGCTAATATCGAGTGATTGCGAGGTTGCCTGATGGGCTAATATTGAGTGGCTATGAGGTTGCCTGATGGGCTGATACTGAGATTGCTATGAGAAATGATTTTGGCCCGAGGGGCAGATTTATGATAAATTTTACTTAGTTTTTTACTACGATTCACTTCATTTTTAAAACTGATTTTACTGAGAATTTTACTGAGATATATTGATATTATACTTGTTTAAAAGGATTTCTGGAAAACGGTTTTCGAACTTATGTATTGGATGAATACTTTGCGGTGACTTGGTGTTTTACTCTTTTTGTGAATTGGTGTATCTTTGCTGTGTGGTTCGTAGTTTCTCAGACTGCGATTTATTTTTATTACTACTAAGTTGGCGTACTCGTCATTACTCTCTACACCTCTGTGTGCAGATCCGGGTATTGATTCGGAGCAGTAGTCGTCCGAGTTCGTTATCAGCAGCTTACGGCATTTCAAGGTAGCTGTCCAGCGTCCACAACTTCTCTATTTCCCTTCCTTATTTACTTTTGGCATTTCTTTCCTAGACTTATTTAAGACATTAGCAGAGTTAGTTTTATTTTGTAGATGCTCGTGACCATGTTGACTCCAGTCTTGGGAGGTTTTGTTTAGAGTTGTTTAGACTATTATTAGGGCGCTAAGACTTAAAGAATTCATTTTATGCTATGTTTGTCATTTGTTATTGAATTGTGAATTTTTATAATAGAACAAATGCGTAGTAATGTGATGGTTGGCTAGCCTAATTCCACGATAGGCGCCATCACGGCCTATTAGGATTTGGGGTCGTGACACAGTTACTCCATATGTAAATACGTACCCGGTTTGAGATCGAGCTTTATGGGGATCGGATAAATACTCGCATCTGCATAATCAATATGATCTGCACGATCTTTGTTAGCAGTAGCAAGATACATAAGTGCACCACTGCACTAAGATAGAGTATTTCAGGACCAAGGAGTTCATCATCCTCTTTTGGAGGTCGGAACAAATCCTAATTCACTTCAAGTGATCAAACAGCCATTTGTGTACTCAATGGATGTGCTTTGTGCATGTAAAGGCGTTCTATGACCCTTACTGTATAGGCATATTGATGGATAAACATCCCGTCTGCTATATGTTCAATTTGCAGACCAAGACAAAGTTTTGTCTTTCCAAGATCTTATCTCAAATTCTTTCTTAAGATATTCAATTGCCTTTTTGGAGCTCTTCGGGAGTTCCAACAAGATTTATGTCATCAACATAAACAAAAAGTGTAACAAGCTATGATGTTGTTTTCTTTGTAAAAATGCATGGAATAATTCCATCATTTACATAACCTTCATTCATCAATTCAATGAGGCACATGCGCCCAGATTGATTTATACCGTACAAAGATCTTTGTAATCTTATTCAATACATTTCACGATGCTTTGAACTATATGCTTTGGGCATATTAAATCCTTCAGGGATCTTCATACAGACTTAATCAAATGAGTCACATAGGTTATGACTTGCATTTAAATGGCATGAAAACTTCAAGTGTCTGGGCTGCTAGTCCGATCCTCACAATCTTTTACAATATTGTGCACTATATTGTATCAAATATATCGTCGACGATCATTTCATATCGGTTTGCAAGCGACATAACTTGTTGAGATCTCATTACTTTCTTTATTTCCAGGTACCTGAACTTCTTCTGGAGTTTCATGAAATGTTATGTCGTGGGCTCTTCTAGAGCTCATTTCCTCTTTATTATGATCATTTTGATCATTTGCTCCTATCCTTTTCAAGGATTGTTACCTATTGGACTACCACGCTTCATGCGTACATTAAACTCCATCCTTCAGGGACTTAAATTTTAATAGGAGCATTCGTAGCTAAAATATGATATTTAATTTTGGATCAGCAAATGCTTCTGGCATTTGACTTGAATTATCTTTTGAGTGAGGATCATACTAATGATAATTCAATTCATATAACATATTTTTCAACTGCTTATTCCATCCCCCTAATGTTAGAAAAACTAACATATATCCCAAATCTTCTTTGGAAAACCTATCTTTGTGATTTGTGGTAGAGAAATTAATCATATACCATGCATCAAAAGTTATTATATAGTAAAAATATTTGGTTTCTGATCCTAAACCGATTGTGAGGCGAGGACTTATTTATATTGTTGGTCTGATGCATACAAGTGCTGCTGTATGCAATTTATAAATTCTTAGACCAACACATGAGGCTTTGTTCTCATAAGCGATAGTTTAGCCATTAATAGGAGGTATAAAATGCTAAACTAGCTTGGATATAAAACAACATCATCAAGATGAACTATCTTGATTTCATAATCTGAAAATTATACTCTTAATTGATAAAAGCAATTTCAAATGCCAAACTGCAGGTTGACAATAAACGCATGTGTAACCATCTCATATATGCATGTATAAGTGGTTCACATGATAGGTTAATGGGCCCATATTCACCTTTCATATATTTTAGAATTCAAGGGTTTTAGTCCAAACTTTAGCTGGTATAATCAATTTATTTTGAGAACAAGCAATACAAGAGAATTCTTGAAAAATCTTCTAGTTCTTCAGTATATTCTTATTTGAATTCTCAAATAGCTCATTTGACAAATGATAACGTCATGCTTATCATGGCATGTGATATCTCTTAGTAAACTTCTGATTTACTATAACATAAACTTTTGCATTAATAAACTTCTGATTTACTGTGGCTACTTTTGTATCAGCGAATTTCTGATTTACTGTAGCTACTTTTGCCTCAGTAAAACTTCTGATTTATTGTGACTTCTTTTGCCTTAGTAAACTTCTGATTTACTGTGGCTACTTTTGTATCAGCGAATTTCTGATTTACTGTAGCTACTTTTGCCTCAGTAAAACTTCTGATTTATTGTGACTTCTTTTGCATTAGTAAACTTCTGGTTTACTGTGATACATGATATAATACAAATTGAATAATAAGGCGGGTAACTTCTCACAACCATATTATTACCCCCTATGATTGTGGAAACATAAAGATTTTCAATCCTCCAGTCATTCATAGTCTTAATATGATAGCCATTTGTATTAGTAAACTTCAGGTTCACTACAACATATGTTTTGACCATAATCATATAATGTGAATGACATATTTGTATATAAGCTCTTCGAAAGCCTTCGTTTATTATCCACAATCTAATATTTATCAGACACTACTAGTGTCATATGTCTTCTAGACAAACAATTATCTCTTCAGGAGTTATTGATACATTTTGTATTATCAAATATTGCTCAGACACTTATGCTATCATGAGAGAAAATCATAATCAAATAAACAATATAAATGCTTAAGCACAAGAAAACACCTCTTCGTAATATTTTCCTACTTCAGGAGGAAATTTCAATTGTGTTACTTCTTCAGGAGAAAATTAAAATATAAAATATTGAGTATATATTCTCTCAATCATATTACCTCTTTTGGAGGTGAATTGTAATACATCAAGAGCGCGTTCACATATTGTCACATTCACTTCAGGGAATGGATTAATATTTATCAAAAGTTCTCATCTTTCAAGGAATGGAACATAATTATCTGAACGTGCATTAACCACGTTACATTGTGATGCTTCGAACCTCTTTTAAGATATTTTCTACTTCAGGAGCAAATCGAAGCATGTACGTAATATGGAAAATTTAGCCTAAATTACTACTTCTAGTGGTCATAGGCATATACCACTTCTGGTGGTTAACAAATTTAGTTACAATGAGATATACAAAGTATTGCCACTTCTGGTGGTCGTACTCTGTTAGAGTTTAAGTAAACCATAAAATTAAGTCATAACAAGACTTAGAAAATATGTCACTGCTGGTGACTATATATTTTTTGAAAACTTCCATACTTAGCCATCAATAGAGATGAAAATCATGGTCCCTTCTCGTAATATTATTTTAGGAACAAATTTATAGCATAAACTGCTAAGTGAACCAATTAGGCTCCTTAGGACCAATGAACAAAAATCATATTGTTAGTAGCAAAAAATAGAAATGTCTGATATGCAGGAAGTACTAACCTTTTGAGTAGAACTCTTAATTATGGCGATTGGATCTGATTTATATCCATAGACTTTTTCTAACTCAACTCAACAAATAGTTAGTGTTAAGTAATGTATGAAAGTGCAAAGATTAATCTCATAAGTCCTTTGCTACAAACCTACTTCAAGATACCAAAGCAGCAAGGGAAAATAATTTATCGTTCATAAAGACAAAGTGATATAGTAAAATCCTTAAGTCAAACATGAAATCATTCCCATGCTTACTTTGCTAATATGAAAATAAAATACTGACGCCAAAAAAATATCAATCGTTCAACCCACTGTAAAAAGGGTAGAAATCAATAAATACAACAGTTTGATCTTAATTACAGTGAGAACCGATACTTTTAGACGAGGATAACTATAGTAATACATGTTTCAAAGTATGCTCAAAGCAGAGTCTCGTGCTGATAACGTGTTATAAATGACTGTAAATTAAATAAATCAAAGACAAGTAAAGAGAGAGAGAGAGAGAGAGTCATATGTTATTCAACTTTCAGTTGCGAGGCTTTTCTTGAGCTTCTTGTAAGCTGCCTGCATGAGCTGCTCGCAACATCCCTGTTTAATAAGAAGTTGTTGCAAGTCATTTCATTGAGTTGCTTGCAACCTGTATGCATCAGCTGCTTTTAAATAAACTTCAATGGAATACTAAAGGGGAAGATTATCTACAGCGGAGTAATAAATGGACATCCACAATAATATTTTCATAACACTCTTAATAATATTGATATATTTAGGTAGGGGCGAGGGTGTGTGGGTGGGGTGGGGTAGGGGGTGAGTAGGGGTGGGTTGGTGGGGATTGGTGGAGTTGGAGAATAGGGTGAGGAAGGTTGAAAAAAAGTTTTTGAAAAATACTTTCCCTTTACTTGATAGGAAAAACTTTTCTCCAATTGAAAGAAAATAAATTCATGAGAAAAATATTTTTGAGAACATTTAAGCCAACCACACATGAAAAAATTGACCCAGGAAGTCCAATACTCTTCCAAATACTGTTATCATCTAACAAATGGACATAGTTGATTTGTTTGAGAAGCAGATTCAAGTTTATGGGAAAAGGGGGGGAAAATAGTGTATTAGCATGCAATGACCTCTTGGACTGTGCTTATATATTTGTAATGAGTGAGGTGATATAGAAAATTAGCATGAATATTAAAAATAAAGAATCATAATAATCAACACAGAAATTCATAAATATTTTCTTTCCTAGTAACTCACCTTTTCATTTCTTAATTACTAGCTTGTCAATACAAGATAAGTGAAAAATGAGAGGAAGAATTAAACATTGAGAGGTAATAAAGGGTGTATTTAATTAGTATTTGTTGTGGAGGTGATGACGCCTGGAAAGTTTGACTTGTAATCCATATTTGAGATACATAGTCAAAGCCATTTTGGGGGTAACAGGATGAGCTTGGACAACCTTGACATTGTAACGGTAGAGGATGGATGCAGCGACGAATTTCATCTGATAGTAAGCGAAATCTTTGCCTAAGCAAAGGCGAGGTCCTCCATTGAAGGCTGTGAAGCGATAAGCGGATTCGGTCATGTACCGTCCATCTTTCAGCCACCTCTCTGGTTTGTATTCTCTGCAATCTTTCCCCCATATCCCTTCCATTCTCCCCATTGTATAGATTGCATACACTACCTTTGTTCCCTTCTTCAATACTGTCCCGTCTGGGAAAACGTCGTCTTCAGCAACCTACATATATATATAACACTACAATTATATTGATGATGACCCTTAAATAAATATATAGAGAGAGTAGTTGTTTTACCTCTTTGTGATCAACTGGAACAGAAGGGTACAATCTGAGAGCTTCCGAAATAGCAGCTTGTAGATATTCCATTTGCTTTATCTCTTTGGGCTTGAAAATCAAAGGACTTTCCTTAATCCCATCCTCTGATCTTTCATTCAAAATCTTACAAATCTCAGCCAAAATTCTTTCTTCAACCTCCGGATTACGATTCAAGAGCCAGAAAAACCAGCTTAATGCAACTGAAGATGTGTCTCTTCCAGCTAGAATGAAGTTGACACAAATATCTCTCAAGAACTTATCCGAAAATGGCCTTCCTTGTTCATCTTTTAGCCCCATGAACACTGTTAAAAGATCCGATCTTTTCTTGCTATCTTCTAAAGAAAGCTCTTTCTTTCTAGTTTTGATAACTTCATCAGCAAATTCATCCACTTTCTTCAATGAATGCTTCAATGTCCTCTCTGTTCCTAACCCAAGGAACCTCATGGTTTTCCAGACAAGCGTGGGAGTGACAAACCGGAGAATGGTTGCCTCGGTTGCTGACTCGAAAGCTTTGGCGAATGGAATATCAGGTAAGCCAGGGTGGAGACAACCTGGATCAACACCGAAAGCAATCATGCAGACGTTATCGAATGTGAGCCTAAGGAGAACATCTTGAAGATCAATAGGGATTAACTGATTGATTGAATCTTCCAAAACAGGTAAGAGCCTAGAATGAACAAGCTCCAGCAATGAATCAGTAGTCATGTTCCTAAAGTTAGCAGAATGGAACTCAATGCTGGCTGTTTTCCTCTGTTTCAGCCAAATATCATCATCTGCACTGAATATTCCATCTCCAAGTAGGTCCCTAACAGTGCTTCTAAAGTAGTCACCTTTAGGGAAATTTGAGAAGTTTGTCTTGAGAAGATACTCAAGATTCCGGGGATCGGATGTCACCACACAGTTGAGGTTGGTGAACCATGGACCTCGAAACGTAAACGTCCCATTCATCCTGCAAACAACATCGGAAATCCACTCATACATGTCTTTCCGTAGCCCTAAAATCAAAGAAGGTAACATCCCTACTAATGGCCAATTTGGTAATCCTTGTTTCTTCCCCTGCCTTAAAGAATGTATACAAATGAAAACAACTAAGGCTAGGAATATTTCCATCATTTGTATCTCTGGCAACAGAAGCAAACTACTTGTGTTAGGGTTGAAATATGCAAACATGGATGAACAAGTCATGTTAATGGTGTTCAATGAATTCATGATGTACCTATGCATGGAGTGGTTGTTTTTGTGTGATTCTACTGCTAGAAATATAGTAGTTGTGTTTTCTTGGCGTGCTTAAGTTTGTACAACCAGCAGTTTTTATTTGGTGAGCTGAAAATGGACATGTAATATTTGGGTCTCAACTATTTGGTGCTTGGTTCTTGATTTCAATCATTTTTCTTGTAAAACAGGGTTTTGATCAAAAATCAATTTTTGGAAAGAGTGCAAATAAAGACATGTCTTATTAAAGCTTATGGGGTTGACCATACTTGGAAAGTTTTTGCTATAAAGTGGGTGAGATAGTTAACCTAAGTACAAAAAACTTTTTAGTCGGTCGCACACGTTTTGCAGGGCCATTATCAGCTCGTTTAGGGGTTTTTGTGTTAATGTGCATAATAAAATTTTCAGGTGTGTGGTTTAGCTACAAAAACTTTTCGTTTCGTCTTTACCCTTTTGTACTGGTGACACGTCGAAACTATTTCTTTTTGGTTAGTTTCTGGGCAATTGTCCACGTGTGTAGCTGAGTTGCCTGATATTGGTCAGCCCATTAACCTATGAACCGGACCCTACCCCTTTTTAAAAAAAATAAATAAACTAGAATTAGTACTAATGCGAACACAAATCCTGTCAATTATGACGTAAGTTATTTGAATCATGTGCAAATAACCTTAAAATATAAATCTCTCAGATAAAAAATATATAAACATTAGATATTAATTAAAAAGCAGGATATAAATTTATTGTTCAAATTTCGTAGTGGACAATCTAATTTTTTCTATATCTATAGCAACCCAACCCTTTGATTTTAGTATTTGCATTTCGTTTCGTTGTAATACTACATGCCATGTTGTGATATGTCTTGTTTGAGCACATTAGATCATATTATTTTAACAAAATTCTTACAATCATATTGTTTTTATCTGAATGTCAAATATGTCTTATTCAACAGATCATATTTACACAAATTCTTTTTTCTTTTTGTTCTTTACTTATAATTATTGTATTATTAATATTATTATACTTTTATATAATCTTTTTTTTGTGGTTAAAATGAAAACTTTTATTTAACCAAGTGTAAATATGTACATCCACCCGCTCATTGGACTCTAGAGACGGGTCTTACAAAAATAACCTATCTTTTATCACTTAAGTTCCACATCTGGAACATAAACTCTATACTAACATGGATAGCTATTTATCCTATCTAAAACAACTCTTCATTTACAATAGCTATCTCCATTAATATGCAAATGCAATACAATTTCTCTAACTCTAACTCTACTTTCTTTTCTTGTATGTTGAAATCTTCGTAGGTTCCATTCCATTCATGTATGATATATACTGTTTCTGCAAAGGCACTTCCGAAAATCTTCCACTTTGTATTCCTGCTCTTTGTTTTTGTAGCCAGCCATTCAGTTTCTTCATGCCATCTGCTTACTTGTCAATTAATTCCAAATAGACTTGAAAGCTACTTCCATATGAACTTCGAGTATGAGCATTCAAAGAACAAGTGATCATGAGTTTCCTCTTCATCATTCACACAAATAACACATTCTGTAGGCACTGTTATCCCCGGTCTGATCAATCTATCCACAGTTGTTAATCTCTGATGCATTTCCATCCACAAAATGAATTGATGCCCAGGGATCATACCTTGTGTCAAGTACAATGTCTTCCAAGTAACTTTTGGATACTGTGGTATGAAGGAATTATAAGCTTTGTTGATGGTATACTTACCCTATACAACATATAACTCCAGTTCTTGCAATCCAGTAGTTAGCCATTTTCTAGCTTCAAAGATTTTCCTTACCACCCAGCTAGCATGTTTAGGAATCTCCATGTTCTCTAACTCCCTTCTTTATATAGTGATTACGTATCCATAGAACCTAAAGCTTGTCATTCTTTTGTGCTATTGCCCATATCAGTTTGCCTATTGCTGCTCTATTCCACATAGAGAAGTTTATAATGTCCAGCCCTCCTGCTGCTCTTGGCTTACAAATTGTATCCCATGCTATAGGAACTTTCTTTCCTTCAATGTTTCCATGCCATAGAAAGTTCCTACATATCCCAGTAACCATATCATGCATTTTTTTTTGGAATAAGGAAAACTTGTGTCCAATAGGTTTGCATTTCAAACAACACACTTTTGATTAGCTGAACTCTCCCTACATAAGATAAAAATCTAGCAGTCCAGCATCTGACCCTTCCTGCAATTCTATCAACCAATGGCATACATTGACTAATGGTGAGTTTCTTTGAGGACAAAAGGACACCTAAGTATTTGAATGGTATTTCTCCAGTGGTGAACTGCAGCTTATCCAATATTTCTTGCTTATATTGATTAGATATGCCTGCCACATACAGTGAACTCTACTCCATATTAGCCTGTAAATCTGAAGCTGTCGAGAATTGTTATTCTAAATGCCAATACCACACAAGAGGCCGGGGGATGGGGGTGATTTGTGTGGCGTCCAATTTTTGCGTGCACTAATTATAGAAGGACCAGGTTCTTCTATGTGTTCCAACTCGTACAGTTTGCGGAATAATAAGTACAGAAATTAAAGAACACAGAGATTTTTACGTGGAAAACACCTGGGTCAAAAGGTGAAAAAATCACGACCTACTTCCCAATTGGATTTTCCCAAACTATTCACTAAATTAATTAGCCAAAAAACATGTACAAAAACTCTTTTGTAAACCTAAGGATTACCTCTAATCCCTTTGTGGCAAACTAGCCTCTAGCTATTTGCGACAAACTCCAAGTTAGCTATAACTTGAACACACAGTACCTATTACAAATGCTTCTAGATAAAGCATAAAAGATACAAGTTGTAATCACCTACTACAAGTAAACTAGACTAAAAGACAACAGATGGAACTGGTTCTTCTAGCTGGTTCAAGTAGCTTTAGAGTCGCACCCTTAATTCTCACACGAACTGCTTGCAAAATTGCCTTGCTAATTTTGCTCTCAATTCTTGCTTAGCTTCTGCTTTTGTGCGTGCCTGTACAATAAGAACACCGAGCAATATATAGGATTAGTAAATAAGAGATTTACTAGAATTGTGATGCTACTCTTCCTTGGTGGAAGAGTTCTAATTAATCTCAACTCTCTAAATCCTTCCTTATCTTGATTCTGTTCTTACTGAATAAGGAGTCATTATCTTTATCATTTTGCAATCTTTTCGATCAAGAGATATCTCTTTAAATCAGAGATTTCATTTATCTCCAGCTTGTGCACCTCACGTGCCTTGAACTCTGGCCGTGTCTATGTCTCCAGTGATGAACCTGGTTCAACTTTGAGTTCCTTTGTCAATTTTCAAAACCATTCAGCTTCTTGGGCCAACAAATTCCCCTATTTTGATGATGACAAACTCTGTGATTAGACATGTAACCACTTTAATCCAACATTGACACTTTTTAGAGTATTAAGCATTTATCATAAAGAACCAGGTTCATTAGGTTTTAAATATCACACGTTCAAAATATAGCACATCTTCCCCCTTTTGGCATCATCGAACAGTTGCAAAATGTTAGAAATCCCAGATATATAAGAATTACTCATGGCCATTGAGGCAACTGCAATCATGGATTAATCATCAATAGTAAACCAAGAATGCAAACTATCAAAGAAAATGAAACAAGAGTAAGAGCAAAAACAGCAAAATTCATTGATAGAAGAATTGTTCAACCACAATCCACTCAAAGAAATAAAAACAGTTACCAGCATGAGCAAAAAAAAATCCTTAATATGGGTCACTGAGGTTCAAAGACAGTCTGGACTACTAAGGCTAAGAAAGGGTGGAGGATGGGTTTTTGGCTTGGAAAAGAGATATCATATCCTTGAGAATCCCCTCATTCTTCTCCTTTTCTTTGGCAAGCTCAGGTCTGACAGTATCCCTCTCAGATTCAACCTCTGCCAGGCGGTTCTTCAGCCTAAGAATTTTTGCATCCTTAACTCCACCCTCCTGCACAAGTGCTCTGACTTTGTTGTTCACATGCATCTTTCTGGATGGACCAGGTTCATTGTTAGGAACATTGACAACATAGTCACATTCCAGAAGAGTATTTTTGCCAAAGTGGTCCTCGACAGTGGCAATTTCTGCCTTCTTCAGAGGCACATTGTAGTGAGCCAGCACAATTGTGAGGATGAAGCCATATGGAATGGCATGAGCCTTGGAACCATTAACCACCATGTCTAGCAGCTGAATGATGAAGTAAGGCCAGTTGGTCTACTTTCCACTGTCCAGGCATTCCATGAGAACTAAGTCCATGTATTTGTCTTTGTGCCTTCTCTCGTGCCTTGGTAGTACACACTTGTTAATGAACTCAAACACCACATTGTGAGGAGGATTCATCTCACTCTTGTAGACTGCCCTTGGTTCAATCTCTTTAGCATTGTCACAAAACCTTCTAGTAATTTGCAGAGTAGTGGGAAGACCATCCAAATTGGGCCACTTCTGCCTGATGTAATCATCATAGCCTTCAAATGGAAACCCAAGAACTTCCCCCAGTTCTATGGCATCAAAAGAAATTTTGGTCCCCTTTACCTGACTGGAGACTCTGCCATCCTTGACTACAACATTGGCCATGAACTCGACTATCTCACTTCTGGCCAGCCTTCCATAGAATTGAAGGACCATGTCCTTCTAACCCTGTACTTCCAACTTATCAATCAAGTAGACCATACCAGATTCCTCTAGATCTTTCAATAATCTCCCCTTTAGAATAGTGCGCTTCCCAAACTTTTCCAAATTGTCTTTCTCCCCAGCAGACTTCTCTTCTTCTTCAGAACTCCAATCCTCCTCTTCATCAATCTAAAATTTCTTGGATTTTACTGTAGACTTGGTTCTATTGGCAATAGTTGAGGGTGAAACACACACAAATGCAGACTTCTTGGAAGATGTCTTGGATTTCTTTGGTTTGGGGGTCTGAACCTCAGCTTCTGCCATATGTTCTTCTTGATGGGCCAGGTCCATCTCCTCAATCTCAACTGCCTCTACAGGCTCAACAACTTTCTCCTTACCCTTCTCAGTTCTCTTTCTCTTACTCTCCTTCAAAACTTTTTGTAGCTCCTCCTCACTCTACCTAATCACTTCTTGTAGTTCTTCCTCTTGGAAGAGGGGTTTCAGAATCATCAGAGGGAGTGACTTTTCTCTTCTTAGTTTCTCCTGCAGTTTTATCCTTCTTAGCCTTTGGAGTCTTTTTCTTCTTTGGTTTATAACTCTCTCCTAACTTCTTCATAAGATCTACTAAGTTCTCCTCAATATATGAACCAGGTTCATCTGTAGCTTGTCCAAGATTTGCTAACCCCTCAGCAGCCTCGTCTGAGTCACTTCCCCCTTACCCCTTGGCTCCTTCTCCTACTACCACTGGTTTAGTGCCACAGATAGCCAATGGAGTTGCTTCATCCCCTGTTCCCCTCACATTACTCCTGTCTCCCTCTCTCTTATTTTCTTTATCAATTTTATTTTTACCACCTTGTTTTCACCTATCAGGTACCTCCATATTCACCACTGACCTAATCAAGACAAACCTATTTTCAGAAAATTCAGGCTCAGGCTCAGACCTAGTTTTTGGAACAGATGATACCTGGTCAAAATCAGATGAACCAGTTGCTCCCCCTCAGTTGCTGACTTGAAGAAGTCACTAGAAGTTTCTGATTCTTGGGCCTGACTGGCTTAAGTTTATCATTCAAACTTTTAGCGAGAGAGCCAGTAGCCACTGTTTTCCTGGAAAGCATTTTGACCCTCTTTCTCCTGGGTTATGGATTAGGCCTGGGTTGAGGAACAGTGGTGCCTGGTTGAGACAGAATGGGATTTTGTTGAGGGGTGGTGGGATGGGATTGAGATGGGGTGGAGCTCGATTGTGAGGGCGTGGTACTGTATTGAGGTGTGGAGGAAGAGGTTGAAGATGGTGTAGCAGGTGGTGGAGTGTAAACCATTTTGATTTTGAGTTGAAGAAGAAAAGAGAATTAGGATCAAAGTTTTGGAGCAGAGAAATGAAAGGGTTTCGACGGTTATGGCTCGAAGAAGAGAAGTGGATGATTTTTTAGAGAAGTGATGATGATGAGATTTTAAAGGGAATGGGTAATTAATATATAACGGGTGTATTTTGGGTCAAGAAGAAGTCTAATCAGTTCTGTAAGTGTCAGTTAAAACTGACGGCTGTTGATACCCATTTTTTCCCAAAACATATTTTAAATTGCATATATATATATATATATATATATATATATATATATATATATATATATATATATATATATATATATATATATCTTCAAAATCATGCATTAATAACAATTGGTATTTTCCACAATTTTCACTAATTTATCCGACATTTTATTTTCAATAAATAATTACAAATTGCATCACAAATGATTTTAAAAGCATTTCTTGACTTAATTTATTTTTTATGGTCCTATTAAGACCAAATTATTTCACAATTAGCCAATTTGGCATCGTTTGGCTATAATTGCAATAACTTTGCAATTATAGCCCAAGTATATAATTTTATACTATTTTTGACCAGAAATTAGCCATTTGTATTTTTAAATGTTAAATAATTATGTTAAACTATTTTCTATGCATAAAATTCTTTTTTTACAATTATTAGCTATTTTGTAAATTGTTTCAATTAATTCAAATTGAGTATTTAACAAATAGCCTAGTATTATTTCAATTCTAGCCTAATTTAACCAGACCCAAACCTGATTGAATTAACCCAAATACCTGGCCCAATCCACTTAAGTTTGCCCGACCCAATTCCCTTTTTAATCTGGACCGTTGGTCATTTCTGATCAACGGACCAGATTCATTCTTACCTAAATTAATCCTAAAGATTACCCCCCCCAAACCCTAATTCCCTTCCTCTCATTTCTCTCATTACACTCCGCCGTTACACTCTCCTTTTATCTCTCAAGCTCTCTGCTAAACCTAAGCTCACACTCACCGGTCGTTGACTCGCCGGTAGCATGGTGGTTCCACCACCATCTCTAGCCTCCATGGCTCCCTCACACGCTGAATTATTGCTACCCTAAGGTCCTCAATAGAACCAGAAGCGGTTCAACTCACACCCATGGCCTTTCATGCTATTTTCAGTCCATTCTTGGCCGTCCGAGTAAGATCCTTCTATCTCCGGCTAAAACCTATGGTTTAGCCTGATTCTCTATCTCTGGGATCTCTCTCTCTAAATGTAACGACCCAACCGGTCGTTTTGTGTGTTGGGACTCCGTTCCCGTGAATGAATCTTTCCATAGCGGTTACTCGAGCCTTATGACTTGTGTGGGCAGGTAGTTCGAGATTCGGAAGTGATTTGGCCAATTCAGGAACACTTGGTTCCTGAAGGCTAGCCTATTTGGCTAATTTTGGTTCCGAGCAACGTTTTGAGCAAACAACCTTGGAATCGAGTTCTGACAGCTCCAGCAACTCCGGATGATGATTTCAGACTTGGGAGTATGTTCACCTCGGGTTTCTGATGACCCGGGAGTATTTCGGCACCTGAATCAGAATTCAGGATTTCATAAGATTTGGAATTCAGCCTGGAATTGGACCTCGTGGTATCATGGTCCGAATGGAATTCTGGAACTGGAAATAGATCCGTATAGTCATTTATGACTTGTCCGCATAATTTGGGGTCATTACGAGCAGTATAGACCCGTTCGGCGTATTGATGAGCCATTTGATTTTTCTTGAAATCCTAAGTTTGATCTAAGGGGTTTTGGAGAGTGATTCTTGGTTTGAATGATGTTTTTAGTGTTCTGGGAGCTCGAGCGAGTCCGTCATATGATTTGGGACTCGTTGGTATAATTTTTTGAGGGCTCGGGGGGGCCCAGGGGTCTCCCGGACCCCGAACGGGGTCAAAAACCAGCAATTGAACTGCTGGTGGGAATTTGCTGGTGTGACCGCACCTGCGGTCCATGAGCCGCAGGCGCGAGGTTCGCACCAGCGGAAAATCAATCGCAGGCGCGGCTCTTTCCGCAGGAGAGACCTTTTCTCTGCAGGCGCGGCTCCGCAGGCGCGGACAAAAGCCCGCAGGCGCGACCTTCCCCAGGGGCCTAGGCCATCGCAGGTGCGGCCAATTTCCCGCAGGTGCGAGTCCGCACCTGCGATCCAAAGTCTGCAGGTGCGAGAATTCCCCCAGTGCCCAGGCCTTTTTCCGCAGGAGCGACTCTTTTTCCCGCAGGTGCGAGTCCGCACCTGCGAACCAAAGGTCGCAGGTGCGGAAACTTCTGGGCAGACCTATAAATAGCCCTTTTGTGAATTTTCATCAATTACCTCAGGTAAGAAATTCTCAACCCTCCGCATGTCAATTTCTTCCGTTCTTTGAGAATTTCCTCTTCTTAATTCATTGAAATTCATAAGAAATTGTTGGGGGAAGAAAGTGGGGTTTGATAAAAATGTGAATTCTAATTTTTGGGCCATTGAGGGATGATTAATTGAGTTAATCTTGATCCTTAGGTGACGTATAGCGCGTTTCTTCAAGAAATATATTTTTCCGGACGCCGAGGCTCGGAATTTATTTTGCAAAGTATGTCAAGAATGTGTTTTTAAGGAGAATCTTTTGTAAATCCTCCTCGAATCTTCCTAAATTGATATAATTATGTGTTTTTGGCTAGTTGCGAGCCAT
>ML281199.1:0-27374 GCA_005239495.1 Nicotiana undulata | reverse complement strand
TCTTTTCCGCCACCACCAACGGAAATTCCTCCCAACATTGAAGGATTTATGAAATTTGTTAGATATAATATGTAGATTAATATGTAACTTGTATTTTGGCATATCTTGATTAGTTTTTTCCCCTTTTAATGGTGGTATTAGTACCTTAGATGTGCTCATTCCATTGGGGGGTAGGAAGACTAAGAAAGATATTGTCAATTTTTTAAATGTCGTATTAATAAAAATTATAAGACATTTTCTTGAATATTTGTGTTTAAACTTGAATTACAAGACATAAGTCATAATTATATAATACAATTTACAATAAATTGCCTTAGATAATATAATATAAATACATTAAAAAAATTAAATAGCCAACGGCTATATTTTAAAAACTAGCCGTTTGGCATGTTTTAAAAATAGCCAAATGTCCCCCAAACTTTGTTTTAACCCCAAACTTTTTATAATTATACTTTTTCCCTTTTCTCAACTATACATACCCCCTAATTCTTTCATTATTACTCACAAAATCATCAATCTCTCTCTACTCAAATTCCCAATTCAAGTTAAATCATGCCCGGTGGTTCTAGAAATAACCCATTTATTCGTGAACATAGTAAAGTGCAAGCACTGTGGTCGTGTCTACACTTGGCGTCCAAAGTTGACCGGCACGGGCTCTTTAAGGAGGCATATAATAAAGAGTTGTCTTAGGCGTTCTCAAGACATTCGTAATGTTATAGTTTCTTAATTTAATTTGAAGTACTATTAATTTATTATGCAATATTAGTGCAAGTTTGAAGTACTATTATTATTAATTTGAAGAAACTTATTATTTTTTGTGTTTAAATATGAATTACAATATTTATATCCCAAAGATTTACAAGAAATTGCCTTACATAATTTTTTTTTTAAAAAAAATAGGTCGGACCTGTTTAGGCCCGTTTGGCCCGCGGCCCCGACCCGCTTAGCACGGGCCCATGTGGGCTTAGGCCCGTGGGGGACGATTCCACCCATATAGCCCGTTTGGCCCGGGACCGTTTAGTCTGGGCCCGCATAGCCCGACCCACTTAGCCGTTTGGTCCGGCCCACTTAGCCCGTTTGGCCCGGCCCCGACCCGTTATCCACCCTTACATTCAGCACGTCCCGAGCCATAGCGAAAAGAACAGGAAATTGCTTTTCATTCTCATGCCACCATCCCAACGCTGAAAATATCTTTGTGCGAATCTCCTTTTGCTTCTGCAAGTAGAAATTAAGTTCATCAATGTTCCTGCTACTGGTTTGAGTTGTATCAAATGTAGAAAAAATATTAAAACTATCAACTATTTCATCATCACACAAAGTAGTAGAACTTGAAGAAGTGGTACACTGCATATTGGGATTAACATTGGCTACATTAAGAGCAACATCATCAACTATATTTGCATAATAATTATATAATTGTTGTAAATTATCATTTAGATTGTTCATGCAAGTGCGAATTTCTGGGGTTTCAGTTGATCCAATCTCCATGTAAGTATACAAAGCATTGATTAATTGGTGACAATCAACCATCTTAATAGAAGGATTTAAAACATCGCCAATTAAGTAAATCTGAGGAATTGGAAAGAAATATTTTTTTGAATTTGTCTTGCATTTCTTCAATAACAACCTTATATTTTTCTTTCTTCTTAAATTCAAAGAGTAGAAAAACAATTTCAGCTAAATGTACTAAAACCATTGTAACAGTAGGGTAGTATGCTCCAGCAAACTCAACAGTAGCTATATAAAATTTATGTAAAAATTGAATAACATCATTAATGACCTCCCAAGTAGCAGGTGTTAACATACGGTTTCTATCAGTACAATGCGCATTAGCAACTTCAGTTATTGGAAATCTATATTTATAGCAACATTTTATAAATATGTAAGTATAATTCCACCTAGTAACAATTTCGTCTAGCATGAATCTTGGTTTAAGGTTATACTCGGTACCTTATTCTTAAATTTCCTAATTTTAGATTGTCTGTTATTTCCTTGAATAACACCAACTGCTCTTCTAACATGAATAATCTCAGTTGAAAATAAATCAAGGCCACTATTAACAATTAAATTATAAATATGACATGCACACCTAACATGAAAAATTTCTTCAAGTGGCGCTTGCAAATGCATTTTTAATAATGAAATTGCGGCAATATTGTTAGAAGCATTATCAAAAGACATACACAATATTTTTTGGTTAAGATTATAAAATTGAACAACTTCACAAATACNCGGCAGTATTGTTAGAAGCATTATCAAAAGACATACACAATACTTTTTGGTTAAGATTATAAAATTGAACAACTTCGCAAATAGTACTACTTATAAAAACAGCAGTATGACTCTGATCTTCATCATATTTAAAAGCGATAATACGTTTTTGCATACAAAATAAATCATCTATCCAATGATATGTCGTTGTCAAATAATCATTTCTATTAACAGCATGACCAATATCAGAAGTTAGATNCATTTTATCATATTTCATAAGTTCTCCAGTAGTAGGGTTAAGAGTTGTTTGATTTCCATCACCACCAGAGCCCAATTCTATGGGATGATCAATTCTCAAATGTCTAGTTAGAGTCCCAGTCCCCCCTAAATTTCCTCCAGTCAGATGTTTAAAATCAAGTTTACAAAGTTTGCATCTAACTCTGTCAGTACCTTCAATTATCTCAAAAAAATTCCAAACCTTACGTCTTTTTCTACGATTAGTAGTCGGAGCCCAAGTGGTCTACTACTAGTGTCACGACCACCACCCTTGTAGCAACTCCAACACTACCAGCTCCAGCACTACTAGGTGTAACTGGTATCTCATCTTCCATTTCTAATTCATTATCTTCTATTCCAAAATCTTCTTGTAATTGTTCATAATCTATATTATCATTAGGAGATGTTTCGAAAACATGTGTAAATGGAATATTACTATTACTACCAGATGTTGAAGGACTACCTCTTTTTTTATTTCCCCTACTAGCAACTTTTCTACACGCTCTTTTAGCATCATTAAACATATTGTAAAATTTAAGTATAAGCAAAAATTAAATATGCAAATAAAATAGTAAAGAAGAGAAAGAGTTGGAGAGAGTGCACTGAATTCGACAATAAATTGTGCACTTGATGATTACGCAATTCTAATCTTTCCACGAACAAACGTCAAGCAAGTATTTCAATTTTGAAGTTCAATTGTTCAAACTTCAAAATCCGAATGATAAAACACGATAAATTAAATTCCAAAAAAAAGAGCCAAATAAAATTAGAAGATGAATTGAAGACTTGAAGTCTTGAAAATTGGAGAATGAGAGAAATTGAAATTGAGAAATGATAGTTGAGTGAAGAAATGAAGAAGGGGGGGGGGGTATTTATAGTTTTAGAGAAGGTTAATTTTGTAAATTGAAAATAAGTTAATTTTTTTTTAAAAAAGGGGCTATTATTGCAATTTACCCGTTGGGCAACGGATCCCTGCCAGGGTGACTGCTGCCAACAGTTAGTGGGCCCCACAAATTTCAAAAAATTAAAGAAAAACAAAAAAAAAAGTTTTAGCCGTTGTACCGGGCTGGGCCGGGCTAGTTAAACCGGTACACGACACTGTTCACATGGATCGGGTTTGACTAGTCAGGTACCCGTTAAAAAAAAATAAACGGTCCAACCCTCTCTAACCCCCTACCCAGCCCCACCCGACCCCCTATGAACCGGGCCGGTCCAGTTCTGATTTTAACCGGTCTGGGCCGGTCTGGTTACGGGTCAACCCGAGTCTTTAGCCACCTTTAATATGAACATCATTAGCTGTCCCGTAATAAAACTACTTCTTCTTCCAAGTGCAGGATAACCCTAAGGGGTTGTGGTTTTTTTCCTACCAATTGGGCCTCTCCCTTCACCACCCCCATGTGGATGGTCTACAGGGTTCATAACTGATTCCATAATTGAATAGGTCGGCGGATAAGAAGCCCTCGGTCTATTAGTGAACCATCTCTCTAGGGATTGTGAAATATGTTCTACTAGAAATATTCTTGTTATTGCTTCGACTCATATTCCCCAAAAAATGGATCCCGCTCTAATAGCTCCGAATAAATCAAATACGTGCATTAAGATACGAAGGCCTTTTTTGACACATTGTTGATCTTAGGTAAGATTTTATCAATTTTAGTTTAGAAAACTTCTTTCTGTCGAAGCGACGGTGACAAGAGTTATTAACATTATTTCATAAGCAATATAGGCACTGAAAAAAGAATTAAATCTTTTTATTTAAAGGATAAAAGGGTTACTTTCTAAAAAACTCGTATTTTTCTTTTCTCTCTCGGCGTAGTTTAAGCATGCATCCTAAATTAAGCCGCTCAACAATGGGACGAGGACGACCAAAGCGTAATACGACGAAGATGCAACTGATTGAATTTGTAGGTGCTGGTAACTGCAGCGGTGGGCAAGGAAAGGTTTCTTCTCCAAAGGAAACCCTAAATAACGACAAAGGGAAAGGAATGATGCTAACAAATTCAGCTGGAATTGATGTAACGAAGCTGAATTCACCAGTGTTTTCAAGTAATAACAACATTAACACTCAGAATTTAACGCCTACAACTACAATTGGGAAGATCAGAGCAATGAAATCAGGAGGTACTACTGTTCCATTGATTGCTGTAGATGGATCTGTTGTGAAGGAAAATGTGGGCCAACTTACCTCTTCACAGTTAGGTGCTAGCACGAGCAAACAAGCTGTAGAGGAACAACATGGGAAGAATGAAGGAAAGTTAGAGAAGCCTTGGGTGAAACTATATGCAGGTAATAGACTGGGGAATGGACCTTGTTTATATTCCTCCATTGATACAAGATGGAATTAAGAAGGTTCAATTACCGCAGGAGGAAATGGAAGAAGAAAATGAAAAATGGAAGAAGGCAGTGGTTATGTATATTATTGGAGCTTCACCGTCAATTGAAACCATGGGAAGGTTATAGCCTCTCACTGGAATTTTGCTGCTAAGCCCATAATCTATTATCATAACGAGGGATACTTTGTCATATTGTTCAATACAATTGAAGATAAGAATGAAGTATTGTATACATACTATAGGTTATAAACCTATCATACTCAAATCATGGACTGCTGATTTCAATTTTATGATGAGGTGTTGAAAAATATTCCACTATGAGTGAGTTTTCCAAATTTACCTCTGAATTGCTAGGGTAAAATCATGCTAAGTAGAATTGCCAGTGCCTTAGGATGCCCGATATATGCTGATGAATGTACATCCAGTATAGCTAGAATATTCTATACTAGGGTCCTAATGAGATGGACATTTCAAAGGAGCTACCTAAGAGCATTGTGGTACAGGATCCACCGAGGAAAGAGTTTGAGCAATCAGTTGAGTATGACTGGGTGCCAAAATATTGTCAAAAATGTTGTATGGTTGGACATGATTTTCATAACCTACAAGAGCACGAGGAACCACAAGGAAGGAGACAGAGAAATGAGCAACAGAATCAGAAGCCTTCAACACAAAAAAATATAGGACATATGCAGCAAGCTAAGATCCAAAAACCAACAGCCCAATGGGTAGCAAAATAGCAAAATAAACAGATTGATGAGGTGAAGCAAAAGCAGACAACTCAAAACCAGGAAGTGGCTAAAGAAGATGATAAAACACCATGGCAGAAAGCCAGTGGAAGAGGCTCACAAACAAACCATCCTAGTCCCCAACAGTATACACTAGTAACTACTAATGGATTTAATCCTCTAAGGGGGGATCCACAGATGGAACAATCTAGCTGGGCAGATAGAGTTGAAGAACAGGAGAATCTGAAGGAGAATACAGGAAAGGATCCCCACCAACTCATATCAACATAAAGACAGCCACATGGAATGTAAGGGGATTTAATAAAGTTTATAAGCAAAAGGAGATGAAGGTGTTTTTGAGGGTGAATAAAGTAACTATGATAGCAGTTATAGATAATAGAATTAAAGATGACAAAATTAAAAATATAATAAGTAAGGTAGCAGTTGGATGGAAATGATGTTCAAACAGCTCTTCAAATGGCAAAGGGAGGATATGGCTGATGTGGGACCCTAATAATAATATGTTCACACAGTTAAAGAGTCATCAATAACTCATTCATGGACTAAGTGCAGAATGCTACGCATACTGTCCAATTTGCTTTTACTGCTGTTTATGGGCTGCATATTATAGCTCATAGGTATGAACTGTGAAAAACTTTAAGAGAACTGGAGGAGCAGATGACAATGCCTTGGTTAATCATGGGATATTTCAATGCAATCAAGGATATGGATGATAGAGTACATGGTACAACATTACAGATAAGTGAAGTCAAGGATTTCAGAGAATTTATGGAGGACTATCAAATGACAGAATTACCAATTGTGGGAAGAAACTATACCTAGACTAATAGTCATGTTTATAACAGGATAGATAGAGTGGTTGTAAATGCTCAATGGATGATAGGAATGCCCCCAATGCAAGTACAAGTGACTGATCCTCAATTTTCAGACCATTCTCCTTTGCATTGAGATGGAACAAAGAGTGGATAATAGGAAAAGACCTTTCAAATTCTACAACTATTTGGCTGATCATGAAGAATTTGGTAAAATTGTACATGAAGGATGGTTATAC
Organism: Nicotiana undulata; assembly: GCA_005239495.1. NCBI lineage: Eukaryota > Viridiplantae > Streptophyta > Magnoliopsida > Solanales > Solanaceae > Nicotiana > Nicotiana undulata. The sequence goes on along the minus strand of ML281199.1, from coordinate 20,757 downwards.
ATGGGACCCAAGATGGAAGGCATATGGCAGAATTTAAAGAAGATGAAAAATGCTCTCAAAATCTTGAATGGGAAGGAGTATGCTGGGACAACTAGGAAGGTTCAATAGATGAGAGAAGAATTGGAAGATATACAATCACAAATGAGGTATACTACATCAACTAGTGACATGTTTGAAGTAGAAAAGAAGGCTAGAAAGGACCTTGAGAAATGGTGTATGATAGAGGAAGGTATTTACAAGCAAAAGCCAAGGGTACAATGGTTGAAGCTAGGGGATTCTAACACTGCTTTCTTCTTTGCAAGTATGAAGGGGAGAACATCACAGAATCAAATCAAGATGATTAAAGATGAGGGTGGAAATTTAATAACAACTGACACTGGAATTGAGCAGGAAGTTATTGGTTTCTATAAGAACTTACTAGGAAAGTCAACTAGAAGTTTACCTGCAATTGATCCTAATGTAATGAAGCAAGGTCCTGCACTAACAAGGAAGCAGCAATTGGACTTAACAACTTAGTTCACAAGTGAGGATGTATCCAAAGCTTTACAGAGAATTGATGATTCAAAAGCTCCAGGAGGTGATGACTTTAATGCTTGTTTTTTCAAGAAATCATGCCATATAATCTGGTAGGATGTCGCAGCAGCAATCCTCAACTTCTTCAAAGAGAGTATAATGCATAAACCAATCAATAGCACTTCATTTACTCTTATTCCAAAGGTGAAGAATCCATAATCAATCAAGCAATATAAACCTATTTCGTGATGTACTATTCTTTATAAGATTATCTCAAAGATGCTAACTAGTAGACTGCAAATTGTAATGGACTATTTGGTTGATAAGAGTCAAGCAACCTTTGTACCAGAGAGATTATTGAATGACAATATATTGCTAGGACATGAGCTTGTGAAAGGATATGGTCAGAAAGGAACCCCCCCCCCCCCAGATGTATGGTCAAGATAGATATGCAGAAGGCATATGACTCTTTGGAATGGTTTTTTTTAGAGCAGGTGCTTACAGCAATTAACATACCTACTCACTTCCTGAAGTGGATAATGACTTGTGTGTCCACAGTTTCCTATTAAATTATGATCAATGGTAAACCAACAACTCCCTTTGATGCCAAGCGTGGGGTGAGATAAGGAGACCCTTTATCACCCTACCTTTTTGTTTTAGCCATGGAATATTTGACAAAACTGATAAAGACTTTGAAGAACAAACCAAACTTTAATTTTCATCCAAGGTGTGAGAAGCTAAGCATAGTGCAGCTAAGCTTTGATGGTGACCTTTTACTTTTTGTAGAGGTGATTTTATATCTACACATATGTTATATGACTGCTTCAAGTAATTTTCTGCCTCATCAGGGCTGATTGACAACCAAGGAAAAAGCTCTATATACTTTGGTGGAGTGCCAGTACAAGGCCAACGACAGATTCTGAGCAGCTTGGATTTCTCCATGGGATCCCTGCCTTTCCGATATCTTGGTGATCCATTGAGTGTTACAAGATTATCAGTGAATCAATGTCAACCACTCCTAGACAAAATACTAGCAAAAGTGTAACATTGGACATCAAGGTTCTTATAATATGCAGATCGTTTGCAATTAATAAAGAGTTGTGATGATAGTTATTCAATCTTTCTGGTCACAAATCTTTCCTTTGCCAAAAAAGATCATGTTGAAGATTGAAAGTATATGCAAAAGATTTCCGTGGACATGGGAGACAGGTGGGAGCAAAAAGGCTTTGGTTGCTTGGAAACAATTATGCTGTCCAAAGACTGCAGGAGGATTGAACATAACAAATATAATCATTTGGAACAAAGCAGCAATTCTGAAGCACCTTTGGAACTTATGCAAAAATAAGAATCGATTGTCGATTCAATGGATGCATACGTATTGTATGGAATTTCAAAGCAAAACAAGCAGCATGGATGACTCAAAAGATTCTAGGAGCTGAAAAATACTTGACAGAAGCTAATATCAATGTGGCAGAGGTGATGAATGGGAAAAGTTACTCCATTCGAGATGTCTATGATAAACTAAGGGGTGATTTCACAAAGGTCCCATGGAGGAGAGTGCTATGTAATAATGATAGATGTTCTAAATGGCTATTCATTGTTTATATAGCCATACAAAACATATTATACACTAAGAACAGACTATGCGATGGGGAGCATAACAAATGCAATATGTGTTTTGTGCGAGGAAACTGATGAGGATTATGAGCATTTTCTTTGAATGCAAGTTTTCAGCAACAATATGGGAGAGGCTACTGCAATGGGCTGAAGTAGGACGAGCTGCCAGGAAATGGAATGAAGAAATAAGTTGGGCCATTAAATTTGCGCCAGGAAGAAGAACATCGGCAGTTCTATATAGAATGATGCTAGCAGGAACAATGTATTACATATGGAAGGAGAGAAATTGGAGAAGTTTTCAAAATCAAAAAAGGAGAGCTGAGGATTTGGTTAGAGTGATAATCCAAGACATTCATTGTCGGGTAGTATGAGAGCTAGTTTAGAGAATGAGCTACAGTCTTTAAATTTCTATCCTTAGTTTGCTAGGTTGATACTACTTAGTCGATGTAGTTCATATAGTTGGGGCTGCATGTCCAACTATATAAGATAGAGATGGGTTTTTGTTTTGCAAATGTATTCGTTTTCCCCAAGTAACAAAATTTAAATTACCAAAAAGAAAATCTTTTTATTTGAGGGGAGTGTATCAATCAAACTTTTATCTTCTAATCGTACTATTTTTCTTTATACTTTTAATAAAGCTAAACCATCAATATCAAATTGATTATTATGCTTTAAGGAACATTCAATATTAAGGCAATATTTTTTCAAATTTTCATCATCTAGTGGTCATAATTTTTACTGCTAAATAGAAAACCAAAAATTCTTTCATATTTCAAATTGTTCAAATCTATTTTGCAATAAAAAAAGTAGCCTTGCCTACTATGTTTAAATTGTAAAGTAATCAACTCCAAAGGACTCTTCGAAAGATTTTGAGATTTTATTATCAACATTCTTATCAAATTGTTACTTCCTATATATCACACATTTCTTACGAAATTCGGGTTCAATATTCATTTCAAGTGCAATTTTCTTGACAGAAATCATAGCAGTTGCAAATCCTTCTTCTTTATACTTGTTAAAGGAAAAATCAAACTTTTTTCACTCCGCATAACCTTTTTTTAAATTTATACATAGTATATTAGGTGTAATAAAAAATAGGGCTCCACAAATATAAAATTTAAAATAGTTGCTTTACTTGCTTTATTGAAGTGCCACGCTGCCAATCTCAACCCTATGTTGTTCACAACTGACTAATAACACTACATGTTTTACAACAATAAATTAACAGCAAGCAACATTAGGTAGTAGTAGAACTCTAAGAACAAGACAAAACTAGACTCTTACCAAAATTACTGGTAAGGAATAGCCGGTTACCAATATGTTATCATCCTAATTTTCAGCTTTTCTCTTATTTTTATTATTAATATTTTTTTAACACAACCCTCATAAACTGCCTCTAGTTCGTTAGGCATCATTTGACAATTTGCCCTACAAGATTTGGATGTAATTTTAATGACTACTGAAAGACAAAACTTTCATATCAACTAGATAATGAAATTATAATCTAATCTTCTTTTCAACTCAAAAAAACTGGCGTCATTCGTATGACACAAACTTCTATAATTTAGAATAAAGAAATGTTGCTGATGTTAGCTGTTTAGGAAGAGTTCTTTACTCATAAATTAATCAACAATGTGGATATATACATACATGTGATGTCTTGTATGAAAGGTAAATCCTTGTTTTACGTAGATATGCACGTATAGATAGATAAATAGATTTATGTATAGATATATTTTGTATATAATATAAGTACAAATATATCTGCACGGGCACACGTATCACGTACACATATCCTTAAGTACTCTGATGTATTCGAACAGTTCAAAGGGACTCTAAACGATATATATATGTTAAAATTGTTACCAAAAAAACGGAGAAAAAGAAAAATAAGTATAAAATTAATTAATTAATTTTACAAAGTCAAACTTAAGGAAAGAAATTACCAAAAAATAATATGTCAGTTGGAGTTTCATTAGAAATGAAAGGCAGGTATACATAATACGTTTGGATTGGTGATTAATTTCCCTAAAGTTCATAGGCAATTTTTAACTCTTCAACTCGTATGAATATATTATGATATTTAACCTTTTTTTTTTAATTTTAAAAAGTATCTTAAAGAACTTAAGCACCAGTAACGAATGTAAGCAACTTTCTAATTGGGTGACAGTGGTGGTCACGTAAGATTCTTTATTGTCATTCTAACTTTCTTTTTGTTTCCAGCATGACATTCTGACTTCAGCAATGATACTTTTGGCATATATTAAGAGTCAACATAATTCTTTTCAACCAGCTTTGTAGTCATAGTTGCTTTGTTATATTCAATGGATGACGTAGTAGTAGATCTAACTATTACTATAGACGCTATTCTCTTCTGCTCATAATAAGTGACCAGTTTTCTTTTTTATTTTGATTCAAAATAAGTGTTCAGTTATGTAATCAAGAAAGAATTCAACTTATTTTTATAAAATAACCTCTATGTACATAAAAAGTGTTCTTGCGCCTCACATTAAATGTTTAATTAGGGGTAGTTTAGTCATAATAGGTATTTTTGTATAGAATTTTGTGTTCTTTAATGGGCGTGCTAAAAGGAAATTGGTCACTTATTGTGAACCGGAGGGAGTAATTGACATTAATGGTATCGGCGTGCGTCAATTCATTATGAGGGTGATTAAAGTGCCATGAAATGTCTAAAAATTAAATATGATTTTTGAACCATCTGGCTTATTGTCACGACCCCAAAATAACCGGTCGAGATGGGCCTTGTCGTGGAATCAGGCAAGCCACATATTTCGTTTAAATTTAAAGTTATTTTCCAGAAAAGTCATTTAATTTAGTAGCAAAAGTATCATTACAAATCCATTTAAAAGTTTAACTTCATTCAAACGTGAATAAAACCAATCCCAGAACTAGTGTCACCGAGTCATGAGATACTATAAATAAACTATCGAAATACAAAGTTGACATAATACTGTCTGAAGGAAATAAAATACAATAGGAAGATAAAGGAGGAGAAATCGAGGCTGCGATCGCCAGTTGCTACCTCAAAGACTCCAAAGGAACTCTGACAGCCAATCAACAACTGCTACCGGGTCTCAATGTACCTGGATATGCACACAAAGTGCAGGGGGTAACGTGAGTACACCAACTCAGTAAGTAACAAACCCAAACTATGGGCTGCGAGGTAGTGACGGACTACACCTCAGTGTTTATAACAAACAATGTACAGAATTTAGACATGTTCAAAGTATTAACAGATAATGATAACATGATATATCAGACATGATCGGTAACTCATGTATGACTCAGCATGCGCTACATGTCCAAGTATCAATAGCGTGGAAATGCACATAGCGCTCACAACTCTCACACAGAAGTCCACTCAGTACTGTCTATGGCTCTCAGGCCCAGGGAAGATCCATCCCGGAAGGTACATAAATATCGGTGACCGTAGTCACTTAGTACTGAGGAAGGCCAATCCAACCCCACGGAGAAGATCCATCCCCGGAATACTACACTCGGACAAGATCCATGTCCAGGGGAGATCCATCCCTCAATATGATCAACTTCGGACAAGATCCATGTCCAGGGAAGATCCATCCCTCAAATATCAATGCGCTCACTGGGGGTGTAAAGACTCCGGAGGGGCTCCTCTTAGTCCAAGCGCTATAATAAGCCAACGAAGGCATAATCAATATCTCGCTGCGGTGTGCAGCCCGATCTCATACTGTCTCTCAATTCCAGGCCCTCGGCCTCGCTCAGTCATCACTCTCTAGTCTCGCTCACATGGGCTCACAGATGCATAAACTAGCCCGAATCAATGATAAATGTACATGATTTAACAAATACCGAGACTGAGACATGATATGATATGCTATGACAAGACTGAGAAATAATCATCAAATAAACACATGAGAATACAGCAATATATGACCACTCGGGTCTCAACAATATCGGCGTGAAGCCTTAACATGGTACTTGGCATGATTTCTAACATGTTCATATTAGCCACATTGATAGAAGCAACTGATATCGATCCATAAATAACTACTAAACGGTGCCATGGGATGAACCAGGCCAAAATCAAACGGTGCACGCCCGTTCGCCCGTCAGTTGGCATGTGCTTCACCTTAATTATAATCATATAACATATAGTTCTGGGTTTCGAACCCTCAGAACCAAGTTTGGAAATGTTACTTACATCAAGCCGGCTAAAATCCTAGCCCACAATGCCTTTGCCTCCAGAATTGGCCTCCGATTGCTCCAAATCTAACCAAAATCAGTATATTATCATCAATATATGCTAACAGAATGAAACTCATACGAAAATTATCAAATTAACTCAATAATCCCGAAATTGGTCAAATCCGACCCCCGGTCCCACGACTCGAAATTCGATAAAAATCACATCACAAGAACCCTTATCCTCCCACGAGTCTATACATACCAAGAATATCAAAATCGGACCTCAAACGACCCCTCAAATCCCCAATTTTACCTCTCAAATTTCAAGCCCTAACTTCCCAATTTTGCACCCTTAATCTCATAGATTTCATGATTAAACAACTGAAAATGAACATAGAATCGAGATTTAGGTTCAAGAAACTCACCTCAATGAAAACCCCCTTGATTCCCTTTTCAAAACCCTACAAAAAGCTTTAACTCCGGATAAAAATGGTGGAAGATAACCCAAATTTCACAAAGTCCGCCTTAACTACTTTCTGCCCAAGCATCTCGCACCTGCAGCCCATTTCTCCGCATTTGCGGTCTATACCACCGCATCTTCGGTCTATACCACCGGTTTCTCATTAATGGCCCAAATCCCGCATCTGCGGACCAGGTGTCGCACCTGCGGTCCTGCAGATGCATCCAAATAACTGCATCTGCGGTTCTTTTCCTGAAGGCCCATCTTCGCACCTGCGATCCCTCTATCGCTCCTGCGGTCCAAAATTCGCAGGTGCGGAAATGACAGTAGCAGCAAAATAAATTTCCAAACTTCTCGTCGACCACTCAAAACCATCCCGAGGCCCTAGAGATCCCAACCAAACATACCAACAAGTCATAAATGATCACCTGGACTTAGTCGAACCCTCGGAACACACAAAATAACATCGAAACACCCAATCAACCCATGATTCAAGCCTAAGGATCTTCAGACTTCCGAAAATCACCAACGATGCTGAAACTAGCCAAACCTCGTCCGAGTGACCTAAAAATTTGCACACACATCCAAAATGACACTACGAACCTGTTCCAACTTCCGGAATTCCATTCCAACCCCGGTAGCTAAGCCGACCGGAGATCGCCAAAAACTCAATTTCGCCAATTCAAGCCTCAATCTACTTTGGACCTCAAAACCACCTTCTGAACACACCCTTAAGTCTCAAATCACCTAACGAAGCTATCCGAGCCATAAAATTCACATTCAGAGGTCGTTTACCTATAAGTCAACTTCCGGTTGACTTTTCCAACTATTAAGCTAACTTAAGAGACTAAGTGTCTCATTACTAACCACGACCACTCCGAACTCCGGACCAACTAACCCAACACAATATAAATAGGCTAAGAAACACATGATAAAGTAGAAATAGGGAAAATGTGCGAATCTCACGGAACGACTGGCCGGGTCGTTACACTTATACTTTTTCATTCCCGCAATTGAGAGACTTTAATAACTATAACATGAGTTTTTTTCTTCTCTTTTCCTCTTTTTTCCTTTCAAAATCTAATTTCAGAACTGTCCTCAAAATTATTGTATTCGACTATACACGACGTGAAACAGGGGATTACACTGTTTTAAACGGAAAGTGAATCAATTAACATAATAGACTTCTAATATAACTCAACAAACTAAATTATAACACACAAATTTTGTATTTTCAGTTATAAAAAAGATTCTCAACTGAAAAATACTCCAAAAATATAGCAATCTTCAGAGAAATTATATAATACATCTGAATACATAAATTATATTAATTAAAAAAAACATATGAATACATTCATGGAACATAGCGAGACAGTGTATACAATGAAATACATATAATACAACGGGATACATTGAAATACAATGAAAAAAAAAATGAATATAATGAAATACATCGAGATACAATGAAAAAAAAGAGAATGAATACAATGAAATACATGAAAATATAGCGACATACATTGAAATACATGAACTATCAATATCATCAGAGAACATGCCGAACTCTACCAGATTGGGCAGAACCCTAGAACGACGAAGAGCAGAGGAAGACGGAGATTTATATAGAGTTTTGTCTCGTGATATAATGAGCCAAGTTTTTAGACTCGAAATGCCACTGTTCATCGGCCGGATCTAGCCATTCAAGAAAAACTCGTCGGCAGAGCTCATGTACATTTTCGTCCAAGGTACGTTTCGAGATTTTACCTTTTTAAATGTTTTTTCTTTCAGCTTTAATCAATATCACACTCTATTGTTTCGGGAGAATGAAATTTTTCTTAAGGAAGTTTGTATCTGAAAAGAATTGGAATATGTTATTAGGCGTATTTCAAAAAGGTGTCGGAAAGATAATTGAAATAGGAAGATCTGGGTCTGGTTGGGAGAATCGTGGTTGTATGAAGGACTGGAGTTGAGAGAGAAAGTGGAGAAAAATCTAAAAGAATGAGAGAGAAAAATAATACAAGCCTTATTTTATGGCTTTAGATTATGAGGCGACCATAAATAGATATTTGGCTATAAAAATCAAAAGGTGACTATGGAATATAATTTTTTAAAAAGGTATTTATTTAAAATAAATAAGGTATCAACCTTTGCTATAGGAGGTAACTAATCCTTATTTGCGAGACCAAATTTGTTAGAGGGTAGAACTAAACTGCGCAGTGTTGCAAATTTTATGTTTTCACCAGTCTTATAATCTTCTTATTTACTTTAACTAGCTATTTTGTTTGTAAGTATTAGGGGTGTACAAAAAAATTGATAAACCGCACCAAATCGATAATCCGAGTCAAATCGAAAAAAATCCGACTATGGTTTGGTTTTGGTTTGATGTTGGAAAAAAACCCCGACCATAATTGGTTTGGTTTGGTTTTAACTAAAAGAAGTCAAATCAAAATCAAACCAACTCGACATTATATTTATATAATTTTTAATAATATTTTATACACAAAAATATTTATTGTAATATCAATTATAAATATTTGTTAAACTTGTTCACACTTTTATCTTTAAACGTCCCATTTAATGTTTGGACTTAACATTTTTGAATGGTCCAATACATTTTATTGCTCATAAAGATAGTAAGTTAAATAAATTTCAAATCAATACTAATTCTAATAAAACAAATTCAATTCAACACTAGGAATGACAATAATGTTGGATATCTATATTTAGTTTTGCATTGGTTTATAATGAAAGTGCGTAACCTAGTTTATTTTTTTTCTTTATTGCTTAGTTATGTAATTGTACTTATTAGCTGCACTTATTTTAGCATGACTTATATAGTATTTTTAAATTATGTTAATTTTTATTATGACTTATTAATTAGTAATATTTTCTTTATGCGATTTTATTATCACTGTTATTGAATATTATAATGCTATGACTCATCTCATATTATTATGTTATTTTCTTGAAAAAAATATTATATAGTTGTATCCAACTAGGACTACAAAAATATTTGGAGCACAAGTTACATATTTTTGTGCTAAGAAGAGTGTACCAGAAAGAAATTCGAAACCCGAGAAAAATCGAGATTGAAAAACCCGACTTTATAAATTTAGTTTGGTTTATAGATTTAAAATTCCGAAACTATTGGTTTGGTTTGCTCGGTACTGGATTTGTCTTTTTCGAGGTAAGTAACATGTCTAAACTTAGTGTTGAGGGCATGAATCCCTGAATATACGTGTTATGTGTTTGGTGTGAGGTGACTCACATGCTAGGTGACGGGCGTGTGAGTGTGCACCATGTGAATTATGGTTCGGTTAATTCTGTTGTACTGTGTAGTTACTTACTCTTGTTTTTATCCATGAAATTTCTACGTGATAAAGTAATTAAGCTGTGACCCATGTTAGAAACCATGTTCAGGCTATATGCAATTTCTGTTGGGGCCCACTTAGGTCATTTATGTTGTTGAGATAGTTGCTTAATGTCACGACCCGAATTAACCCTCCAAACGGACTCGTGACAGCACCTAGTCTCTACGACTAGGTAAGCCTAAAATTTGCGGAACATAAGACAAAACAGAAATTAAACAGTAAAGAAGAAGAAATACTATAAAACTTAGCCGCTCGACATTTACAGCTTTTACTTTCCCAAAACCCAGAACATCACAAAGTCACAAACTTTGTACTACTGTAGCTCTATACAAAGGAGTAAGGAAGAGTGTATCCATATATATATCTCCTATATCTATACTGGAGCGGAAGGGGACTCATGAGATTTTGCGGACGCGGTAGAATTACCTCGCGGTCTCCTGAGCAGTTGTGATGATGCGCCTAACCACAATACTGAGTGTTGGTACCTGGATCTGCACATGGGGAAACATGCACAAGAAGGGCATGAGTACACCACAATTGGTACTCAGTAAGTGCCAAGCCTAACCCCAGTCAAGTAGTGACGAGGTCAGAATGAGGCTCTACTGAGTTTGAAAAATAAAACAGTTATAAGTTTGAACAGTGAAATATAAGTAGCAACAATAAGCAGAATTAAAAGAAACTGGAAGAAATAATAAAAGAGAACCCTCGGCTCAACACAACATATATCTCAACAGTAAATATGCAATGCAGTACAGGGGGAAAGCTCCCGGATCTCGGTCCGTAGTCCCAATTTAAATATGCTATGCAATACAGGGGAAAAACTCTCGGATCTCAGTCCGTAATCCCAATTTAAATATGCCATGCAGTACAGGGGGAAAGCTCCCGGATCTCGGTCCGTAGTCCCAATTTAAATATGCTATGCAATACAGGGGAAAAACTCTCGGATCTCAGTCCGTAATCCCAATTTAAATATGCCATGCAGTACAGGGGGAAAGCTCCCGGATCTCGGTCAGTAGTCCCAATTTAAATATGCAATGTAGAAATCTATCGGATATGGTTTAAATAAACAGTTCAAGAAAATAACAGGCAAGAATAAGTTAAAACTACCTAAGCATGGTGCAATTAATAGCAAATAAGAGGAATTCAAGTAAGAACAGATAGACATGCTTATTCTTAAGTAAACTACTCAGTTAGGACATGAAACAAAAATATAAGAATGAAAATGGGATATGTCATGGAAGGAAAAGTGGAATTTTAGCAACAATGACCCGTGTACGCACTCGTCACCTCACATAGCAAAATAAGTATTAAAATACCTAAGGGAAAATCCCCAACACAGAGTTAGGCAACCCACTTACCTTACTGCGCTAATCAACTCAATACCACGCTCGCCAAGACCGACTCCGGGTGGCCCAAATCTAGTAAATTCGATTACATAATGTAAATAACACTTAAGGAATCAAAATAGCTAATTAATTCGAAGTTAATACGCGAAATTAGGAAATTCGCCCAAAAAGTCCCCGAGCCCACGTCTCAAAATCGAGTAAAAATTATATTTTTTGAACCCCCATTCACTCACGAGTCTAACCATATAAGAATATATCAAATCGGAGGTCAAACACCCAATCAAAACTCAATAATTTGGTCTATGAAGTTCTTCCCAATTTTTCCATTTTCTACCCAAGATTTTCGAAATTAGAGGTGGGATTTAAGATTGGAATCATGAAAATTGATCTATAATGGATAGAAATTACTTACCCAAGTTACCCAGGTGCAAATGCCTCCAAATATCGACTCTCCCGAGCTCTCAAAATCAAAAATGGTAAAAATAACATAAACCCTCGGAATTGGGTTTTTAAAAGACTGCCTAGTCATTTTTTCTATGTGATTGCGCACAATGAGTCGTGATCGCGGAGAGTAGTCTCACACGCGCTCAGAACTCCTCTTATGTGAATGCAGCTGTGAGCCTGCGATCGCGGAACTTCAAGACCCAGAGCTTCGCGCGTTTGGGACTTCGCGACCGCACAGAACAATTATCGAAGCTCCCTCAGACCAAGGATACACTATGCGATCGCGAAGACTAAATTTCCAACATACTGCAATCGCGGACTTCATCTTGCGATCGCAGAGAAAAACTCCAGGACTACTCTCATTTACCATATGTGATCGCGGAGAGAGACTTGCGATCGCAATGAACAAAAATCTGCTGGTGAAAAACCAGCAAAACCAGCAGAGAGTTTTAGGCCAAAAATGCCCGTTTGAACACCCGAAACACACCCGAGGCCCCTGGGACCTCAACCAAAACTACCAACCGACCCTAATACCTCATTCAAACTTGGTCGAGCCTTAAAAACACATCTCATAACATCAAAATCATCAAATATGCATAGATTCAAGCCTAAGAACTTAGGAAATTTCTAAAATCCACATCCGATGCCGAATCACGTCTAAACTTATCCGAATGACCTCAAATTTTGCACACAGGTCATAAATGACAATACGAACCTACTTTCGCTTTCGGAATTCCATTATGAGACCGGTATCAAAATTTCACCTATCGGCCGAAATTGCCGAAATTCTAACTTTCGCCAATTCAAGCCTAAATCTACAACCGACCTCGAAAACACATTCCGAACATGCTCCTAACCCCGAAATCATCCAACAGAGCCAACAAAGTCAACAAAATTCTATTCTGGATCAGTCTTCACATAGTTCTAGCTATGGCCTGATTTCAAAAGTTAAAATCCACATTTAAAGACTATGTGTCCAAAATCACTCCGAATTTCACCACTCAACGATTCGGCAAGTTCCAATAACATAAATATACATGGGAGAAGCAGTTATTAGGGGATCGGGGTGCTAACTCTCGAAACAACCAACCGGGTCATTACACTTAAATTGCAGTTACATACTCAGTCATATTCATTCATTTGCATATCAAATCTTAGTCTTTGTTATCATTTGTTATCACAACAAGTTATCATTGTTTGCGCTGATTGACATGAGATTTGTGAGCCCGAGAAACTAGAAAGATTGCTGGCTGAGTTGGGGCCTGAGGGCCGGATTGTGAGTGATATTGATGTGATCCGACTGCACGCCGCATCAGGTATTATATATACGTGTGGATCGGGTTACACGTTGCAACAAGCCTTATGCCTATATATATGTGGATCTGGTTGCACGTTTCAACAAGCCTTATGGCTATATATATATATGTGGATCGTGTTGCACGTCGCAACAGGACTTAGGGCTATATATGGATCGGGATGCATGCCGCAGTAGGTTATATTAGAGATTGGGTAGGATACGCCCCTCCAGGTCTGCACAACCACAATAAGCGCAAGATCTATTGATTTATGATGAGAGATCGGGCTGCGCGCCGCAGCAGGTACCATACATTGCTGAGTGACCGAGTGTGTTGAGTGATTGAGTGTGATGAGTGGGACTGTAAGACAGTGAGATGGAGCACTCTGAAAGTGTAGGTACATGAGTTCATCACTGTGGTACATTGCATAGACATGTATACTTGGCACACATGCATAGAGATGCATTCCCTCACGTTACACAATTTTGTGACATCTATGACATTCATATTCGTATTGACATGTAGGCATAGATATGTACTTTCCACGTGACATATGATAATGAGACTTCTTAAAAGTTTTTGAAAGTTTTGGAAAAAATCACAGTTTTAAAACTTACACATATCTTTGGTGTTTTTGGTGAAAGGTTTGAGATTTACTGGTATACTTGAAAAGTATGCCTAATTTCCATAACTGTGAACGAACTGAGTTATTTCCTGTACCATCTATATTATTTTGTTATGAATTGTTGCTGGTTATTGGTGTTGGACTCAGACCCTTGTCCTGGCTTGTCACTACTTTCAACCTAAGGTTAGGTTTGTTACTTGTTGAGTGCATGGAGTCGGTTGTACTCATACTACACTTCTGTACCTTGCGTGCAGATGTTGGATGTTGATGATTTTGTGCAAGGCGGGAGCTGGATTTGAAGACGTACCTGCGTTCCAGTCACAACTGCCTCTTGTTTATGGTAGCTCTAGACTTTTAAAAATCTATTTATGTACATCCGGACAAATGTTATATTTATTTCATACTAGCTTTGTAACTATAAATCTTAGGAGCTCATGATTTGTACTACTAGTCCTTGGGAAATTCTTGTAAAAAAGCAGTCGTATTATCATTTCTTCTCTTTACAAATCTTATTAAATTGGTTAGTTGTTAAGTGGCTTACCTGACGGGTTGGATTAGGTGTCATCACGACTAGTTGGATTTTTGTCCGTGACAAGGTGCTATCAGAGCTCTAGGTACATAGGTTCTACAAGTCATGAGCAAGTGTCTAGTAGATTTTTGCGGATTGGTATGATGACGTCCATACCTATCTTCGAGAGGCTACAGGGCATTTAGGATAATTTCCCATCTTTCTTTCCTTACCGCGCGGAATTGATTTATCTTAAAAGATAGTTCTTTGAATTCCCTCCACGCATTCCTGTGCGTACGTGAGCGCGCGATATCAGTTGTGCATCGCCGGCTTGTGATTCCATGGGATAATGTACGAGATGTGATTCCGGTTGTTGATGATGGGATCATGAGATAGTTTGGAGGACTTGAGGCTATGGTTTGACTATAGCTTGAGCATGAGGATTTTAGTTGTGTGAGTATGTTATTTTGGACTTATATGCCCGGTAGTGTCCTTATTAGTAGAAATTATAGCTCAATGAGCGGCTGGATGGCTATATGATGAGTATGATGTGACTGCGGGATGTGTTCATATGGTTTGAATATGATGAAAAGAATTTGCTTGAGATGTTAAAAAGGACCATTCGGTGCTAGATTGTTGTCTTGATATGACGTATAGTCTCGATTTGAATGTGTTGAAAGGTTATTCATGTTGTTTAATTGTTGAACAAAGTAGGATTTCATGTTTTGTGGTGAGTTCAGACTCGGTAAGATTAAGTGATAGCGTAGTAATCGCGACTGCGAAAGGGTGTAACAAGATGCCAATTTGAGGCTAAACATGTGGGTTATTTCCTTGCAGAGTAATCTACAGAGGTGTGACCCTACAGAGGTATACTTGTGAATCAGTTATGACCTACAGAGGTTGAGATCGAGGATGACTCGAGTAAACGAATTTCTAGATGCGGGTTGTATTACAGTTTATGGGTATATGGGAATCATGGAATGAGCTGAATTGTTATTCATGATGGATGTAGTGTGCACGGTGTATGAATTTGCTCGATTGCGTTAAAGCAGGGTTACTTCTTTAGGTGTTGTTGTCTAATGGGGCACATGTCGTTCGGTCATTGGGCGGTGCAATTGCTATTTGAGAAAAGTAGATGACTCTCGAGAAGGTTCTAATGGATTCAAGATTTATATGTGGCAATTAAGAACTTTTCGGACTTGTATGTGGCTAAAATCTGATATTTGCATTAGACGGTGTCTAAACTCGCGGTATTTCTATATCATCATGGATTCTACATTTCGGTATCAGAAAGACGGAGGAAATGACTTCATATTCGCAGAAGGTCTCTTAAGAGTGGGTGTCTTGGTTGTGGTACTTTTGGGGTGCTTAAAAAGGAATGCAACGACTTATGGGCCTTAGGGCTGTGCGGTTTTATTCTAGGATCTAGTGTGGTGAGCTTGGTAGTAGGTTGGATCAGCACGCCAATGGATATGATTGGTTCCTTGAGGTACTTATGATGTAGTGAGGCTCTACATGTGTTTTGGTGTCAATACTCTTGGGTTTTGTAACTTGCGTGGCTTGGTTGCGTTAGAGAGACTCAGTTCTAATGTTTGGTTACGGGGTAATGAGTTTCGAAGAATTCTCGATGGTTTATATCATGGCTTGGGATGGATACTTCCTACTGGCATGAAGAACATATTGCGTATTGTGATTTTCTCCTGGATGAGTTCAAATGGAAGGTTTCTGATTGATCGGGTATGTATTCTGCTTGTGACTTGGAGTTGATTATGAGATTCTTGTACGTTCCATATAATGGCATGAAAGATGCGCTGTATTGCGTAGGATTAAGTTTTGCATGTGCAAGGTGATGATTCATATTTGGAGGGAAGATCATGAATTTTAGACAACCTGGGTGATTTCTGATGACTAGATGAATGATATTGCTACTTGGTGTTGCCTGAGGAGGGCGTACATTTCAGAAGGTGCATTGAATATTGAGTTACAGATGCTTTATTGGTATTGCGGTACTCGCCTAGTTGATTGACTGCTGATAATTAGATTTTGCTATGTTGCACGGAAGAATCATGGAAGTGTTCCTCGTGGGATGATCATGTATGGGAGATGTGTTAAACATCCAGACGATGTAGTTGGGATCAGATATGGTGGTTCGTGTGTTCTATGAATTTGGAGATTGGAAGTTCTCAGAAGCAGACTACTTTGTGGCTGTGGATTGTGAAGTTGTGTCCAAAGATAGCTAGATGATAGTATATTTTATTATTCAGTTATTGTAGACTTTCGGTGGGCCATTTATCCATCTATGGGTGACTGGAGTTGATTTAGGGTTCATTGGTAGGTCCAATGAGGATGTGTATTATACACCGGGTCGGATTGGTTGACTCTATACTACTATTATTGAGGGATGTGTCATTCGGTCAGAGTTGAGCGTAATCGTGTTCTGATATATTTTATGAGTAACCCTTCTATGCAATGAGGGGGTTTAATTTGTTGATTATAAGCACACATGGTGCGATTCTCTTTGGGTCTTGTAGCAAAATTTGAGCGAGATGATTATCTGGGTGTCGAATGGTTGATTGCGCCTTGGTTATGTTCTCTATGGACTGTGGTATATTGTGTTATTTACTTCTTCGTGGTTATGGTCATACACTTCGGGTATTTGATGTCGAATTGCGTGTAGTTATTGATTTTAAGAAATGTGGCTTGAGGTATTCCATATGGACCCGTGTCTGGATGGGGTCATGCATTGCAGATGGGTTATGTCAGGATACGATCCTTGGTGTTAGATTCATGTGTATTGATTCTACTATGTATGCTGGGTTCATAGCATTGCGATTGTGGTGGTACTTGTTGAACTTGCAGGATGGTTTTCTCGTTTGAGTCATTTTCCATGATTGGCCACATCTGAGTTGTTACTTATTGGTGCACGGGTTGTGATTCTAGGCAACATTGTTAAGGCATGTCAATAGGATAGATGGGCTTGATAAAGTACGGTCGTTGGACCTAGAATAGGTGTTGTCAGCATTGTTTGGGGTATATTTGTAAGGATTATGTTGGTGATCAGCTTAGAAAATGGTTGGAGTTCTTGTCGAAGGAGAAAGAGCTCCATGGCTTGTTGATCTGATGAATAGTTATGAGTAACTGCATGTTTCTTTCATCATCGACAATGTACGAAGGTTTTAGAACAAGGTATCGTATGAGAAGAGGTTATTACCGGCAATGGGCTGTTTTGAGCAACTACTATGATCGGAAGTTATTGCTACGAGTATTTGAGTTATGTGGTATATCAGGTGATTTTGTCTTGGGTTATGGGTATGACTTGATGCAGCTGGTTCAGACTTATATAGTGTGTAGATGCGAGATTCGGGTCTTATAGAAATTTTAGATATTGGAAACTGGATTCTAAGGTTTACGGGCTAAGGTCGAAGTGATTATCTTCAGTTATGTTATGTTGTCAGGCCTAAATGGAATAAGGTGACGTGGTATCACCCCCGGGTATGTGCACGATAATGCTACACGGCAGTTTGATGGCTTTGGAACGACTCTCGTCACGTTCGAGGATGAACGTATGTTTAAGTGAGGGAGGATGTAACAACCCGACTGGTCGTTTTGAGCATTCGAAAATGATTTGGAAGAATGATTTTTATGATTTAAGCTTTAAGTTGGAAATTTGAAGGTTTGAAAAGTTCATAAGTTTGACCAGGAGTTGACTTTGACGATATCAAATTCATATTGTGGTTCCAGCAATCGGAATAACTTCGTTATGTCATTTGGGACTTGTGTGCAAAATTTGAGTTCATTCCAAGTTGATTTGATATGTTTCGGCGCGAGTTTTGGAAGTTAAAAGTTGAAAGTTCATTTAAGTTTAATTTGAGGTGCGATATATTGTTTCAATGTTGTTATGTGTGATTCGAGGCCTCGAGTAGGCCCGTGTTATGTTATGAGACTTATTGATATATTCAAACGAGGTCCTGAGTGGCTCGAGTTAGTTTTGGACGGGTTCGGATCGATTGAAGCCTTGTTGAAGCTACTGGAATTTTTGGGTTGCTGGTGTAACCGCTTCTGCGGAAGCTTGGTCACAAAAGCAACTCCGCAGAAGCGAGCATCCATTGCAAAAGAGGAAAAGGCTATGTTTGGAAGCATCTAGACGCGAAGTTTTGGGCCGTATATGCGTTATCACAGAAGCGATGGATGGGGCACATAAGCAGACGTCTGCGTAGATGCGCTTTTGATATCGCACCTGCAATGTCGTAGGAGCGGATGGGTTTTCGGAGGTATTAAGGGCCATTTCTCCAGTTGATTCCGCAGAAGTGGGCTTGAGGACGCAGAAGCGGGTAAATTGTTCGCAGAAGCGAACATGCTTGGGCAGAACAATATATAGAGGTTTTGGTGTCTTCTATCATATTTTGAGATGTGGGACTTGGATTAAGGCGACTTTTGAAGAAATTTTTATCACAAGGATTGGGGTAAGTGTTATACACTTGGTTTTAATTTTATTTCATGAATATATCTTCATTTTTGGCAATTGGTTGATGAATTTTAGAGATGAATTGAGGGTTTTGACTAAAGTTTCATAGAGCGAATTCTTGAGTTTTGAACATCGATTCAAAGTCGGATTTGAATAAAACTAGTATGGTTGGACTTTAATTGAATGGGTAGTCAGATTTTATTAGTTTTGTCGAGTTCCGAGGCGCAAGCCCGAGTTGGACTTTTGGGTTGATTTTGGGCTTTTGATTAAGGATTCGACCTTTATCGATTGAGTTTGTTTTCTTCGGCATTATTTGATGTATTTGAGTTGTTTTTGGCAAGTTTCGAGCCGTTCGTAGGTCGGTATGTGCGGGATGGCAATTTTGGAGCATCACTTGACTCGGTATTGGATTTGGCTTGTTCGAGAAAAGTAACACTACTAAACGTAGTGCTGAGGGTATGAATCCCTGTATATATGTGTCATATGTTTGGTGTAAGGTGACACACATGCTAGGTAACGGGTGTGTGGGCGTGCACTGTGTGAATTATATCTCAGTTAATTATGTGGTACTGTGTAGTTACTTAATCTTGTCTTTATCCATGAAAGTTTTACGTGATAGAGTAATTTAGGTGTGATCCATGTTAGAAACCATGTTTAGGCTATATGCTCATTCTGTTGGAGCCCAGAGGTAATTTTTATTGTTGAGATATTTGCTTAAATTGTAGTTACATACTCAGTCATATTCATTCATTTGCATATCATATCTCAGTCTCTGTTATTTTTTATTGTCACAACATCTTATCATTGTTTGGACTGATTGGCATAAGATTTGTGAGCCCGAGAGACTGGAGAGATTGATGACTCAGTTGGGGACTGAGGGCCGGATTGTGAGTGATATTGATAGGATCCGGCTGCACGCCGCATCAGGTATTATATATATGTGTGGATCGGGTTGCACACGCGCAACATGCCTTATAGCTATATATGTGGATCGGGTTGCACGCCGCAACAAGCCTTATGACTATATATATGTGATGACCCAAAAGGTCATCTTACGTATTTTAAGCTATATCTGTGTTTCGAGGCTCGGAGAGCCTCCGTTAGCTTCACCTCGATATGCGTGCGCAACCCGGGCGTGTAACCGGGAAGCATATATGTGAAAAACTGACAAAAGAATGAGTTTTGATAATTAATAAATGAATATAGTTGACTTTGGTCAACATTTCTGGTAAACGGACCCGGACCCGTGATTCGACGGTCCCGAAGGGCCCGCNGCAAGGGCGGCTCCGCAGGAGCGGCTTCCCTTCCGCAGGTGCGGCCCCTTCTGGGCTGGCCCAAGTCCGCAGGTGCGATCCTTTTTCTGCACCTGCGGCTACCGCAGGTGCGAGTCCCCTTCCGCAGGTGCGAAAATTGCCCAGTTAATATATTAATTTCCAGAACAGTGTTTAGACGGGATTCTTTCAAATATACACGAACTCCTCTTTCTCCAAGCCCCTTAGGCATCCATTGAAGCTTCCTTTCAACAATACTTTGTGGGTTAGTGAATCTTAACTTGTTTTCTTCACTTTCCATTAATCTTTATTGAATTCCTAAGCCTAAAACATGCAATTTAAGGTAGAAATTGGGGAATTGGGTAGTGTTAGGTTTTTGGGATTTTTGGGTGATTCAACCCCAATTTGGGGTCGAATCTTTAAACAAATTGTATATTCTTACTCGTGGGTTAGGGGTGATCGGTTTTTGGTCCGAACCTCGAGTTTCGACCACGTGGGCCCGGGGTCAAATTTTGGAATTTTAGGAAGAATGATTAGAAAGGGGTAATTAGGCTATGGCTTTGAGTTATTGAGTCACTATTGATATACTTGAGTTGCATATGTCTAGATAATATCGTTTCGGAGCCAGATTATAAAGGAAAGGCGGTGTTAGAGGGTTGA